>LNAC01000407.1:501168-513130 GCA_002007465.1 Ailurus styani
GATCTCAGGGTCCTGGGATCGAGGCCCGCATCGGGCTCTCTGCTCGGCAGGGAGCCTGCTTCCTCCTCTCTCTCTCTCTGCCTGTTTCTCTGCCTACTTGTGATCTCTCTCTCTGTGTGTCAAATAAATAAATAAAATCTTTAAAAAAATAAATAAACATACATAGGTAAAAGAAAAACTTTCTGGGGTTTAAAAAGTTAAAAAAAGGGGCGCCTGGGTGGCTCAGTGGGTTAAGCCTCTGTCTTCGGCTCAGGTCATGATCTCAGGGTCCTGGGATCGAGCCCCGCATCGGGCTCCCTGCTCAGTAGGGAGCCTGCTTCCCCCTCTCTCTCTGTCTGCCTCTCTGCCTACTTGTGATCTCTCTCTTTCTCTCTGTCAAATAAATAAATAAAATCTTTAAAAAAAATAAAATAAAAATAAAAAATAAAAAGTAAAAAAAAACTACAATAGACAAACCCAACAAAATGCTTTGCTTCTCATTAACTGGGATGTCAAGGGACTTATCTATCTTGTCTGGTTAATCTGAGTTCAAAGGTGCAGGTTTATGTATACAGTGTTCTCGAGATCTAAGCCTCTGAGAGAGGGTCCCTGTAACACAGATGGAAGGTGGCCTAGAGCAGACCCGCTCCTTTGGTCACCTAATTTCGTTGGACTCTCGCTTTTCATCATTGGTGCAGAGGCGATTATCAAACTCAAAAGACTAAGTCTTTCCTCCCCACCTAAATTCTAGCCGCTAAGAATAAAGATTATGACCCTTTTCAATCTGTCTTCAGGCTTCTTCTAGAAGAACAAACTATTTCAGTGCTCTTCAGTCAAGATAAAAGGAAACAAGAACCATGGACCTTTGGAGTGGAAACTGAAGCACACAAAATGGAGGTCAACCGCTATTGGCTAGGGGGAGTGTAATTTAATGTTTTCCCCTGAAGTTATTAATAGAACAAAAAAAGAATATTTTTAAAATAATCAGTTGTTCTTGAAATGTATGATCAGCTGGGCCTTTTTCCTGAAATCATGTGTATACCTGAGAATTCACGCAAGGCAAGGTAATACAATGGAATTTTAAGGCATGACAAATTTCATCATTAGATAAGTAGTCTCATGTTTTATAGGCATTTATCTAAATAAGTTGGCAAAAAAATTTCTTAATAAAAATGAATATTAAGTGAGATTCCAGGTGGTTTTAGATGCTCCTCATTTAATAAAACAATATTATGAGGAAGTCAAGACAAAGTGAAGCGACTGGGTACTTATTCCAGGAGTTTCTGCCTCCCACTAAAGTCTTATTCCTACGATAGCACACCTCCCTCTATTCATTTTTGTTTTTTGAACAAAGAAGGAGTGACTCGAATATTTTAGAAACTGCCAAACGAATATTCTTAAGAGGTACCTATTTTTCACTAAAAATACAATGGACTACAAACAGTATTGAAATCACTGTTGTTTTTAGTAAAGATAAAAATGATATTCGAGCAGCAGGCCACAAAACCTTTCTGTAAGTTTAAGTTCCCTATGACAAAATGCAAAACACTTCTGTTTCCCCATACTTTGAAGCTCAACATCCTATACGTGATAGGTATTCAAGAACTGTTCCTTTGAAAGGAGAGAATGAATATAGAAATAAATGCCATGTATATATTTTCCTCTGAGATGGAACAATGAAACAAAATCATCAAATTTGTAGGTAGAGAGGACAAAAATCCAGCTATTCTTCCCCATAATACACGTAAACTACTTTCAAAGAAAAAGTTGGGGGCTTACCATGTTGGACAACTGGTTCTCTTAATGGCTCCCCAGCAATTAGGACGAAGTGGCTTCTCTCAGGATCCTAAAGTTAAGGAAGAAAATATCAAACAATAAACATGCTTCTTTTTTTGAAGATTTTATTTATTTGTGTGAGAGAGAAAGAGCACAAACAGGGGGAGGGGCAAAAGGAGAGGGAGAAGCAGTCTCCCCACGGAGCAGGGAGTCCGATGCGGGACTTGATCCCAGGACCCCACAATTACGACCTGAGCCGAAGAGAGACGCTTAAAGACTGAGCCACCCAGATGCACTTAACGTGTTTATTTCTGAATGTCAGATTAGGAATAATTTGAAACTGACATGCTGGCCAAATGGACGATGTTCCTAATTCCGAATATAATAAATTCCAGAAATATTTTCTGTGTAACACTCAATATGGAAACATTTATTCCTTAAGAAGATTGGCCTTCTCAATCAGTACACGACAATGCATCCAGACCACCAAAAGATTAACCTTCTCAGATAAAGGAAGAGAATGCAAATTAAGATTTCCTTTAACCAGAAATATCCTTAAGACAAATCATGTGATTTACTTATCTTATTACAGGGTTTAAAATCTCCCATTAACAATTTTTAAAAGGGAAGATTATCTATGCAAATCCAAAAGTAAGTTTTGGTTACTTTTGACATTTTTCGCTATTAATATAAAATATGCCCCAGAAATGTTGCACTAAATGGAACCTTCTAAAACCACCCAAGTGACATCTGCTGAGGCAAATTTCTCTCCAAACGGGTCCTATTATATTAAAGTCTCTAAAAGTTTGTCTTTAGAATTAAGATTCGATTCCCCCCCCCGGGAAACTGAAAGAAGTATTAATTACAATGTCCAGTGCCAGTGTGGATGCAGGGTGAGAGACAGGTTTATAGCTCATTTGGGAGATTTTAAGTTGCTACAGGAATCCTTCCAGAGAACACTTGGACAATACGACTCTGAACCCCCACTATCACTGAGGTCCTGTGCCCCCCCCGCAGTGCTGGAGAGAGAAGAACCCCCTCCACACTGTGAGAAACCGTAACTACTGTAAGTCACTGAATTTAGGGTGATTTGTTAATCACTGATACAGAACTGAATGCTACATAATTCTTTGGCAGCATCTCTTAGGTCTATCGAATTTAGGATAAAATAACAAATAAAGCAATAATGATTAAAACTTCACCCTATTCTAATAATACAGCATATTAATTTTTTTTATTTTTTTAAAGACTTATTACGAGAGAGAGAGAGAGAGAGAGAAAGCGTGCACAAGGAGGGGGGACACAGAGAGAGAGAATCTCAAGCAGACTCCCTGCTGAGGGCAAAGCCTGGCACGGGGCTCGACCCCACAACCCTGAGATCATGACCTGAGCCGAAATCAAGAGTTGGACGCTCAACCCACTGAGTCACCCAGGCGCCCCTAATATAGCATATTTCTAAAGATGTGGTAAGATAATTATACTACATCATATTATATTTATATATTTCTGATACAAAGCTCATTAATTAGAAATCATTATAATGTTACTAGTACCAGAAGGCTTATCACTGGATTCAACAAAAATATTTCAAACTTCCGCGTAGTTAAAAAATTCATGTTGTACAGTACTGAAATTGATTTCTCCTTTTGCCTTCCACTTGAAAATATTAAAAGGAAAGCTGGGGTAGAATGGTTTCTGCCAAAGTCTTAACTTACTCTCTACAGTCCAAGGGCTGGTGTCATTTAGCACAGGTCCCCAGCAGATGCACTAATCATTTCTTCGTGTTTAAAAAATATCTCTGTTTAACCATTCCCAGGCTCTATTTATTTATATGACATCACCTTACCTACCCACAACCCAATCTACTGTCACAACATGCTTACGTGAATTCATCTGAAAATCAAAACGCCTTAAAATGATTCTGGTAGTTCGTATTTTAAAAACAGATGTCATACACTCCATACACTAAAGATTAGTGCTTTAAACTAAGCGCAGATGGTGAATCCCTACTTATCCTTGCTTTAGACACCATGTTGACAATTAGGCTTTGTGGTTTTCAGATCTATGAGGTATTTAGAGCTGGAAAAAAGAAAAGCACTACTGTAGAGCAATACAAGAAAATAGCTTAAGATCAATGACAGAAGGGCACCTGGGGGGCTCAGTTGGTTAAGCAACTGCCTTCGGCTCAGGTCATGATTCTGGGGTTCTGGGATCAAGCCCTGAATCAGGCTCCCTGCTCAGCAGGAAGCCTGCTTCTCCCTCTCCCTCTGCCCCTGCTTGTGCTCCCTCTCTATCTCTGTCAAATAAATAAATAAAATCTTTTTTTTAATTTAAAAAAGAAAGAAAAGTATTTTAGAAAAGTAGTTCTGATCATCGGTACCACATCATATATAATTTAATGTGAATGAAGATGTCACTGCATAATGATTCGAGGTGCTTTTTCAGAGACATGCTCGAGTTTTAGGGTCAGTAGGCGGAGGAGAAAGGGTTGGGGGTTATGGGAGAAAGGGTGAGGAACGGCCAACCTCCTTGGGCCATGGATCTGCCAAGTTCTCAGAATGTAAGTTTCTTTTTAAAAAAATTAAAATTAAAAAAAGGCTTTTATTTTTAAGTAATCTCTGTACCCAACAAGGGGCTCAAATTTACAACCCCGAGGTCAAGAGTCGCACACTCCACCCACTGAGCCAGCCAGACACCCCAAGAATGTAAGTTTCTTAATTCAGAAGACGTACCTTTTGTGAATAACAAAATATCCCCCACTTTACACATTTAGGAATGATGATCAAGTTTAAAAATAAGACTTTTGCTTCTTTTGATATTTGTCGGATCAAATGATGACTTTCCATTTATAATTTGGACAGTAAAATAGAGGGACAGTTACATTCGATGTGAAATGAAAGATGATTTCACTGCTGGGTGTTGAGGAGGTCAGGAGATTGGATTCCCATTTCAGAAGCCTGAGTGATGGTCCACGCTTCCTTTAATGACCTTTCCACTAAATTAACCTCTCAGTAGCCCCTTCTCTTCTATCCTAAGCCAGATGTCTGACATCCTTTTTTTGTTCCTTAAATATATCTTTTTTTCTTTTTTCTACTTTGCCTTCTTTGGAGAAAGCTAATCATCTTTCTGGATCTTCAGTAGAGTGCTGATGTGGTTAAAAGTCCCAACTGCTGTTACCTTGAAAAGTCCTCATCTACGGTGACCCTGTGTATAGTCTCCAATGATGAAATTCACGCACAAGGAAAGAGAATGGAGAGCTGTTTCACATGAGTCCCTGTGAGGATCTCAGTAAATGCCTTTTGGGGCTTGATGAAAAGACCCCTACGAAGGCAATGGGGGCCATGTACTGCTTCATGTATAATCACCCCCCGTGAAGGACATGATCTCTTCCAGCCAAGACCATGTATGTCTCTGACTTCGGTCAACCTTCTCAGAATTCTTAGTTCTACGTAAGGCCCTTCTAGGTTTACTGAATAATTTCCTTTTACCAATTGCTCTTGTTATTCCATAAATATTATTGCCAGCATAAGTCCTGAGTTCCACTGATACCAACAATAAATGATCAACGCCCAGCTGAAGGCCCTACGACTCACTGAAGGTGTTGATAAGTTCTCCACTATGAGTAGTATGGACTCACAGTCTGATTCTGAAACTTGAGATGGCAGTAGGACTCTGAGAATGAAACCAAGGGCATGTTTTTGGTTTAAGGACACCTATCATAGCGATTCATTCCTTGAAAACAATTACGAGGAAGAAACTGAGCTTTAGCACAACTTAACTACATGCAATTGCTCTTACTGGATTGCACGATCACACCTCTTAGGACAATTGAAAGGTAAGAGAATGAACTGTTACCAGTTTTTAAAAATTAATGTTTATGAATTTTTACCCATAAAAATAAGCAAAAAAAGTTGTCTTTAGCTTTAACAGGGTGTTTTATTTCTGTGTTTCGACCTGTATTTGAATTAAAATGTTAACCTGTATTCATATACTGAGTTCCCCATGAATGGTGGCAGTTAAAATTTTCATGACCCTCAAATATTGTTTTGGGAGCAGCCAATGAAGAACTGATTGTCTACCTTAAACTACAAGTGAATCTGCTGATCCATGAGGCTTAAGGCTTTCTCAGTAGGACATCAATCTAAACATGTGTCTAAAGGTGACATCGAGCCTTTCATATCAAAGCGATGTGGTCCTGATGAGGGAGCCATCTTGAGCACCCTCCCATCCCAGAGCACCCTCTGTGGGCCAAAGCAGCACGGGGAGCCTTAGCTCCTCAAACAGAGGTCGTTTCAGGGTCATCAGGACAGTCCAGGATTAAATGCCCGGAATACAGTGGGGTTGATCCCAATCTCTAAGAACTCTGAAAAAATTAAGACTATTTTGAAGCCACTGTTGGGGAGTTTGGGCTTCCTCCAAGAAGTCAAAGGGTCTGGCCTAAAGACTCTGAAATCTGAAGCCGAAAATGTCCTGACCTAAGACAAGTCAAATGCTAAGACGGAGCAGGAGAGTTGGGGACAGACGCAATCCGCATCAATCCTTCGGGGCCGCCCCCCTCTCCTGCCCCAGAGGACTGGCCACTCTAGAGGAAACCACCCATTACCACTGGTTCACCAGGAAGACAGGCGTGATTGTGGAAGACTCAGAAGTAAGGAGTACTGAAGGGCTAGATGGAAGCGAAGGAGCATACTGAATCCTTATTCTTGGCCACAGCTCAGTGCAAATTGGATTAGGGGGAGCATTAGGAAGTCGCATCTTCCTTCTTTAATTCTCAGGCCTAGTTCCAAGTGCAGATAAACCTGACCTGGGACCATGGAGTGAATCAGGATACTGTAGAGGCTTTTTCTAGCTCTAGAAACTATTACAAGCCCTGAACCCACAGGTCGAGAGTATGACTCCTCATCAGGTAACACGTATCTGACATGACTATCTGTTAAATTAGGGATTTAGCTCAGTGAACTTTCTAGCTACCATTACTGGACACCTGCTAGGTACTAGATAGAGCATTAGCACACTTGCCCTGGTAAAGAATCAGAGGATAAGTATCTTAGGCTTTGTGGGTCACCCAGTCTCTGCTGCAAACACTCCACTCCACTGTTGTGGTGTGAAAGCATCCACAGACAAACAGAAAGGAATGGGTATGGTTGTGTTCAGACAAAACTGTATTTACAAAGCCAGGTTTGAATTTGGCCCGTTGGGCAGAACTTACCCCGTGCTAGACCTGGGGTAGACTCCTGACATATGTAATCTCCCATATCCTAACAATCCCCTGCACGTGGCATCATTCTTTCGATTTCACAGCCAAAGAAACCGAATCTGGGAGAGGTGGAGCAATCCGCCCAGAGTCAAACGGCTAACAAGTGGCAAGGTCAAGATTCACACCTTCACTATCTCTTCTCCTTCCTAATCTAGGGGGACTTGCTGCTTTCCATGGACAGAAGCATGACACACCCATTGAAATGCTAGTTTTCTCAAATGCCTTTTTTTTTTCCATTGAAATTGTTCTCATGCCTTACCAGCTTGGCTGCGCTCGTACAGAGCGATATGGACAGAAGTGCCCACGACAGGACGTTGCCTCTGGAGCCAGTGAACTGACGTTTTCGCCAACCCTGGGCTCTCCCACCTGCCTCCCGTCTTTCCGGCTTTCCTGCCCACCCCCCTGCACTGCAACTCTTTCTGGTGGTTCATTCCAGCTTCTGGAGTCCTTCTCATTGGCAATGTGCCCTCCGCTAGATTATAGGAGGACAGAGGTGTCAAGTTAAAATCAGTTAATGTTACAAACAAATCCACTATCAGGAGGTTTTGGCCTCTGTGTAGCTTCCTCGCCTCTTTCCTGCCTGGGGTCAGCACAAAGGAAACTGCCGTTTCTGTAGGTCCAAAGTGGCAGTTTCAATCAACCTAATAAGAGAGGGCATGGACCCTGAGATCTGCATTTTCTCTGGTGCCCAGGAGAATTTTCTTGTACTTGCTTTCTAGTTCATGGTGGTGTCTTCGGTGACTAAAGCCGCAGTAGGTGAGCTGCCAGAAAAGTGGGCTAGATGTAGTAATTCTTCAAATCCACTCCAATCCACAACCCCAGGGGCAGAGCACCCCACAGCAGTCAGCCCGCCTCTCCACCAGTCACCTGCACACTGAAGTAGCTTTCATCCCTACTTTGCAAAATTCAGCTTGTCAGGAGCTTTTGCACAATTGTCTCTTCAATCCTCTTTGTGAGAAGGACACAAAGCCACTGGGTTGGCTTAACAGGCTCACAAGAGAGTGAGAGACTCACTCAATGGAATTCAAGAGACCCTGGGAAGAAACTGGCAGTCTGGGGATAGAAGCTTCCGAGACTCCTAAAATAGCAGAAACTCTACCTAAGAAGCAGGGGATGGACCCAAACGGGATGAAATGCATCATATGGTCCTCTCAGTTCGAAATGGGGCTGATTTGCAAAGGGCTCTCTGTAAGGATGGAGATCTATATTTATACTCCTAGAGGGCTGATCCATTTTTGCTTAGACTAAAAATAAAATCAATCAAGTGTCTCAAGAAAGAAAATTAAGAGACAAGGAAAACATGTTGCCTCCAGATTCAAATGTCTAGGGGTAAACGACAGAGACTTCAGGTGAGTTCTGAAGATGAGCAATGGGTATAGAGAAAACCTTAAAATAAACCAATAGAAATAGCAGAAGTTAATGAAAGGGGATGACAGACTTGTGGCGTAGTCTCTTCGCCTAACAGAGAGGGAAAATCTCCCCGCTGCACTGGAGACAGGCATTTACCGGTAAACCAGTAGAACGCGCAACTTAAGACAATCAACGATTCTTAACACTTACCTTGTTCTCCACCCGGACACTGTCACCTTCACCCAGCACTGCTGTGTGATGAGGCTCTACTTTTTGTTGTGCATCCTCAGGCCCTACAAAGAAGATGACCCATGAAATCGAACGTCCTTTATAGTACATTTATCACATGGTTACAAACGTGGTTGACTCCACAGCACCGTAACATTCATTTCAACCTCAGGCTTAAGAGACTTGGGAGTCTCCGTAAATCTCTTGGTTGGTTATATCTGTAAGTAATAAAGTATGAGACTGGGTGGTTTCCGATGTAGAAAAAACAGGGAAGTGAATCCTACATCATGTTTCCACTTACACTTTCAGTGGCAGTCCTAACAATTCAATTAAAAAACAAAGTCTTCGGCATTACATGCTAATGAGAATGCTTCCTTGAGCAAATCATACACACCTCCTAAGAATTAAGCATACTTAGGAAAATTAGTAAATCTATTATTAATTCCTGCCAACAAGTATTTATGGAGTACCCACAAGTGCCTAGTACTATAAGAAAATACAAAGATCAAAGCCAATTCCTTTTATTTTTTAAAAAGATTTTATTTATTTATTTGACAGAGAGAGATTACAAGTAGGCAGAGAGGCAGGCAGAGAGACAAGGAGAGGAGGAAGCAGGCTCCCCACTGAGCAGGGAGCCCGATGCGGGCCTCGATCCCAGGACCCTGAGATCATGACCTGAGCGGAAGGCAGAGGCTTTAACCCACTGAGCCAGCCAGGCGCCCCTTTTATTTAAGTAGGCTCCACGCCCAACATGGAGCTCAGACTCATGACTCTGAGAAGCAAGAGTCACAAGCCCTAACGAATGGGCCAGCCAGGTACCCCTCAGACTCCTTCTATACAAATAACTCAAATCTCATTGGGAGGAACTAAACATATTTTCATAAAAGAATCAGAAAGTAACCCCCTTGAAAAATAAGTAAGTGGGACAGCTGCTGCACTCTGAGCAAGGTGTTAAAGTCTGTGTTGGGGGGTGGTGTCTTCAAGATGGCTACATTTCTACACCTTCTATAATGACACTGACAGATGTAATACAAATGAAATTGTATCTTAGTTCAACAGTAAAATAATGAACAAGGTTCAATGACAAAACGGGGCTGCAGGGGCTAACTCAGGTCTAGAGGCCCTAAGGATTCGTTGTGGAGGAGCTGACTTGAATAGAGCCCTGCAGGATTACGGAGACCTACACCAGGAAAAGCTAAGAGATAGGGCATTCTAGACAAGACAACAGCCTGTGCAAAGGCAGGGTGCAGGGAACATGCAGGGCGTCTCTAGGACGAAGGGTAACCCTTCCACTACTGCCGTGACGTTCCTCTGGGAAGAACGATGGAAATGTAGACTGGCTTCAGATCAAGAAAAGAGTTGGAAGCCATGCTTATCCATATAAAGTGGGGGGCCTCTGAGGAGAGAGTGGGGTGTGAAATGGACAGATCTGTGTGTCTTGGAGACGTAACTCTAGGAACAGAGCAAAGAATAGACTGAGGGAGCAACAGTGAAATTAAGATGACCTGTTAGGGGTTTATTGTCACAGTCTCAATGAAAATGAATTATGGGTCTGGGGGCGCCTGGTGGGCTCAGTCAGTTACGTGGCTGACTTTGATTCAGGTCCGGGTCTCTTGATCCTGGGATTGAGCCCCACGTCGGGCTCTGCACTCAGTGGGGAGTCTGCTTGTCCTTTTCCCTCACCCTCTCCCTCTGCCCCTCCCCCTCTAGTGCACACACGCGCGCTCTCTCCCTCTCTCAAATGGATAAATAAAATCTTTAAAAAGAAAAAAGAAAATGAAGTACAGTCTGAACTGAGAGAGTGGGATGGATTTTCGAGGTGGGGTTAACAAAGAATCTAAAGGACTTGGCAACAGTAGGAGAGAGGAGACCAACAGGGTCCTCACTGGGGACAGGATAATATAGCAGCCTGAAGATGACAGCAGTGGTTCTGCATGAGGGTAGGGACTGGAGAAGCCATGGTGGGCTGGAATAACCACAGGAGGCTGGAGACAGGAGGTGGGATTTGGGCTGGTTCCTTCAGTTGGGTAAAAAAACCAAGACACGCAAATGGACAATAGAGAGAAGGTTCCAAGCAGGGAGAGAAGCCCATAGAAACATCTAAGAGGGATACACCTTCAGGACATCTGGAGATATAAACATGGGCATCCCCCTGACACGCTAAAACTAAAGCTGAATAATCAATTAGGGGGTGCTTATTTAAATGAAAACAATAGCTTGAGGAATTATTATATAAACAGACACATAATTTGTGAATTTTGTGAATACTGGCATCCAAACATAGCTATTTTTTTTTCGAGAGAAAGCCTCCCTTCTACCTCCCCTTTGGAGATCACCCCTGTGAAGCAACAAGGCTCATTTCCATGCTTGCAAGTGTGAAATAGGATTCTAACTGAGTGGGAGCTCTTAACCTGGGGTCAGTGTAGCCCCGGGACCCCTGGCTAGAACTCAGAGCCATCACTAGACGGCAGATAAATCGCATCTTTCTTTTCACGAACACCTGGCTGAGATGTGGCCTTTCCTTCGGTCACGAATGTAGCCAACAACCACTGTAGTATCAGCTGGGCCGCCGACTCCATCTCCAGTAGGGATCACAGATATTTTCCTCTCGCATTACAGTGCCATGGCCATCTCGAAACACACTTCATGTGAATCCCTGCTGAGAACGTAGAGCAGAGCTGCTGCTCGATGGTGTTCTTTCAAATATCATCCAAGAAGCACACCTAGAACTCCACCATAAACTTCTCCTTCTAACGTTTTAATGATCTCATTGAATTAAAAAAAAAAAACCACTGCACAGAGGTGGAGACTTAGCAAATGACAAAAGGGTCCATGGTACAAAAGAAGATTAAGAACCTCTGCCCCAGAAGCAGGGGTGTGCTAGTCAATGTTAAAAACTGGCTTTCAGATAAAGGACTGGTATCTAAAATCTATAAAGCACTTATCAAACTCAACACTCAAAGAACAAATAATCCGATCAAGAAATGGGCAGAAGACGTGAACAGACATTTCTCCAAAGAAGACATCCAAATGGCCAACAGACACGTGAAAAAGTGCTCAACATCACTCGGCATCAGAGAAATACAAATCAAAACCACAGTGAGATACCACCTCACACCAGTCAGAATGGCTAAAATCAACAAGTCAGGAAATGACAGATGTTGGCCAGGATGCAGAGAAAGGGGAACCCTCCTACACTGTTGGTGGGAATGCAAGCTGGTGCAGCCACTCTGGAAAACAGTATGGAGGTTCCTCAAAAAGTTGAGAATACAGGGCGCCTGGGTGGCTCAGTGGGTTAAAGCCTCTGCTTTCGGCTCAGGTCATGATCTCAGCGTCCTGGGATCGAGGCCCACATCGGGCTCTCTGCTCAGC
>LNAC01000407.1:513146-561803 GCA_002007465.1 Ailurus styani
TTAAAAAAAAAAAAAAAAAGTTGAGAATACAGCTACCCTACGACCCAGCAATTGCACTCCTGGGTATTAACTGCAAAGATATAAATGTAGTGATCCGAAGGGGCACGTGCACCCGAATGTTTATAACAGCAATGTCCACAACAGCCAAACCATGGAAAGAACCTAGATGTCCATCGACAGATGAATGGATAAAGAAGATGTGGTATATATATACAATGGAATACTATGTAGCCATCAAAAAAACGAACGCTTGCCACTTGCAACAACGTGGATAGAACTAGAGGGTATTATGCTAAGCGAAATAAGTCAATCAGAGAAAGACAATTATCATATGATCTCTCTGATATGAGGAANACCATAAGAGACTCTTAATCTCAGGAAACAAACTGAGGGTTGCTGGGCTGGGGGGGGGGAGGGATAGGGTGGCTGGGTGATGGACATTGGGGAGGGTATGTGCTATGGTGAGCGCTGTGAATTGTGTAAGACTGATGATTCACAGACCTGTACCCCTGTGGCAAATAATACATTATATGTTAATTTAAAAAAGGCAAAAAAAAAAAGAATCTGAGAAAAAGAAAGGATTAATGTAAATTTGAAACAGAATTACTGAATAAAATGTTTAATGGAAAAATAAAAAACTGGCTTTCAGGGAAGAGTGGGAGAACGAACCCGATTTGTAACACATATTCATTTCCATGGCGTAAAGGCCGCCACTGTGGTCAATTTCAAGTTATGGATGTGAGGTGTGAGGTCAGGAAGGAGGCGCACGATCCGCCCCGGCGAGCTAGCAACAGCTGGCCCAGCGCATCACTAAAGGTCCCTCTCTATCGAAGATTAGATTAACAGGGGCCATGGAAGTGACCGAGAGGCCTCCGAGGACTTGCTACTCATGCACGGATGTGGCTATAGAACAGAGGTCTGGGAGTCTAAGAATAATCTCACTTAGAACCGGGTAATATCTTTAAGTGTAAGATGAAGAAGCTATTTATTTAATTAAGGGTGCTTTACTGAGATTCATTCAATTCATTCATACGCCACACCCATATACATTACCCACAAGGTCTACTCCTGGCCCCTCATTTTATGACGTAGGATGTTCCAGCATACATAAACCCCAACAACTTTTTTTTAATGATTTTATTTATTTATTTGACACGGAGAGAGAGATCACAAGTAGGCAGAGAGGCAGAGGGGGGGGGGGAAGCAGGCTCCCCGCTGAGCAGAGAGCCCGATGCCAGGCTCGATCCCAGGACCCTGAGATCATGACCTGAGCCGAAGGCAGAGGCTTACAGGATCCCCAAAAACAAAGACTGCTTCTATCGTCTTATCGTTTCTATGCTATTTCACCCACGTGGTTATCTCCTGAACCTAAAATTAGTCTCAAAGAAAATATACTTTATTGTGTTTGACTACTTTCAATTATACCAGAGCCAAATCAGATACTAAATAGTTTCCACTGAGAAGCTTCGCCAAGAATGTTGACTGCAATAGGGCAGTTAAGGAAGATGTAACTGAAAACAATTGAACTGCAAATAGTTTGGTTTGCCTAAACAGTCCTGAGAGGGCAAAATACTTTAAAACATATTTTCAAGTTAGTGCCGCAGTTTCGGTGTGTGATTAACTGCTGGGCAACTTTTCCCCATATGTCCGATTTCCTTTCTCTTGTCTTTACGAGGACAGCCGTGCTGGCACTTGACTAGAGTTTGACTTCCTCAATTTTATATGTATACTCGAGCCCTCTTATCTGATGCAATCAGGATCATTAATTGAAAAAGACAATCAGCTGCCTCCCACACTTTAAAGCGTAAATGTGCATACATTTGACAATTTTTAGAAATACAGTCAAGGTGGGTCAGCTGATTGGACTGAAGCCCTGTCTTTCGAAAGCGTACCTATAATGACTGTAAGCACTGAAATCCTTTTAGATCATTGGTTGCCCCCATTCTTTTTCTGTCATCTTTCCCATCCTAATTCAAAAGCTCTTCTTTAGCGATTCACTTTTACAAAGCATTTCACTGGGTTATAAAGATACCAACTCTTTTTTTTTAAAGATTTTATTTATTTGAGAGACCACATGAATGGGGAGTGAGGGGGAGTGGAAGTGGCAGAGGCAGGCTGAGCAGGGAGGCGGATTTGGGGCTCCATCCCAGGACTGTGCGATCATGACCTGAGCTGAAGACAGACGCTTAACCGACTGAGCCCAATTCTTTTTATACTTACTTCATTAATTTACATATTGCTTAATTAAATTTCCTAATCGCAATCACAACTGCCTTTAAAGTCCACTTCAGTTTGGCTGCAATGGGCAAGCAGACCAGGGTTGCTCATTATCCTGAGTGTTCAAAGCACCTTACGCAAAGTATTCCTCGTGGAAGGGGCACACTGCTCTCCGTCCAGTTCATTCTAGGTAAGTGGAGGTCAATTCCGAGGGATTCTAGTGTTTGTCCGCTTTTACTGAGATCCGGGGGCGGTGTCAAACTTAATACCACCCAGAACCAGAAGCACAGGGCTGCGCACAAGCTAAGCACGAATAAATGCTTACTTAAGTGAGTCTGAAACGTTTCACTACCCGCATAATAAGCCAGTTAGGCGTCATTTCAATAACCACAGACAAATATTTTTAGATTTCTAAATATATTTTCTCAGCCCAAACAGTATACCTGATACTGGTCCCTCTAGGAGACTGACATCCGAGCTGATAGGCTGTCCCACACTGCAGGCATACAGGATGTAAACTCCTCTCCCCTTCGATCTCTGGGTTAATGGGTAATGTCATTGTCATCTCAGCTGCAGGGAAGGGGTTCGGCGCCAATATACTTGGGATCTATTGGCTTTCTGACTGTGTGGTTTTCAGTTTCTTTTGATTTTTTTCTTTTTATCATATACTGACTGCACAGATGTTAGCTGAGGGCTGGTCAAAGGACTTGATGCCTCAGTAAAAGATGATTGTCAAAGATCTCACTCCAGTAGTCTGTCATGCTGAAACCTCCACCTGTCCTTACTCAAAACCTACCAATGCCTGTCTTTTAAGCACTTCCTGCATCAATTAATATTTTTTGAGTTCGCCTGAATCTCCATTTAATGGAATCTCCCCAGATTACTTTCTCAACCCAAATGGCAGTCTATTTATTCCAGCTCGATGCACATTTATAACATCTATTCCAACAGAATGGAGGTGCATGGCATTTTGGAAAAGACAATTACTTGCTTATCGGTTCCTGCCATCTGTGGTTTGCTGGTGCCATCCTGGTTTTAAAAGCAAGATAAAATTGAGGCAGTAAAATCAGAAAGCGTTTTCTGGATTCTCTCTTATAGATTTTATACATCAGTACATATTTAACAGCTATCGGGCTTTGCCTTTTTGCCTCTGGTGATTTGTTCTTGCCCTTTTGTTTTTCTCATTAACATCTCCATGGGGGGGTAGGAGGAAGGGAAGAAGATAAAGTTCAAATGAGACCATTTGGCCCGTCACTCCTTGGCTAAAGCAGTCCCAAGAGGCCAGTTATGCAAGCTGGATTCTCTCCACCATCCAGTTTACCCCAGACAGATGCAAGTTCGCTCCAATGCTACAGACACTGAGCCCATTTCCTGCCAGATGTTCTGCACTTACGGCCCACGGTCATGAGGGGTGACCAGGCCAGTGACTAGAAATGGCTCAGGAAACTCCTGCCTTCTCAAGAAAAACAAGGGGATGTATATAGGTCCTTCTTACCCCTCTGATTGTTGAGCTTTTCACTTGTTAAATTCGTGGACCAAAGGTCTGTTAGGAAACAGGGCTGTAACTATTTATGAAAACAGGTTTTGAGCGGCTGCCTGGGTGGCTCAGTCACTTAAGCATCTGCCTTTGGCTCAGGGCTCAGTATGGAGCCCAGCTGAGGGCTCCCTGCTCAGCGGGGAGCCAGCTTCTCCATCTGCCCCTCCCCCCTGCTCCTGCCCATGCAGGCGCTCTCCCTCTCAAATAAAATCTTTTTCTTTTTTAAAAGATTTTATTTATTTGACAGAGAAACACAGCGAGAGGGAACACAAGCAGGGGGAGTGGGAGAGAGAGAAGCCGGCTTCCTGGTGAGCTGCGAATCCAATTCGGGGCTCGATCCCAGGACCCTGGGATCATGACCTGAGCTGAAGGCAGACATTTCACGACTGAGCCACCCAGGTGCCCCCAAAATCCTAACAAAACAACAACAACAAAAAACAGGTTTTGGAGGGAGGGGGAATGGGCAAAATGGGTGAAAGGGAGGGGGAGGGACAGGCTTCCAGTTACGGAAGGAATAAGTCACAGGGATGAAACGCACAGCATTCACAATAAATAAATAGAGAGAGAGAGAGAAAGGCACAGCATAGGGAATACAGTCCTCGGTATCGAACAGTGTTGCATGGCCACGGACGGGAGCTCCAGGTGTGAGCGCGACCTCACCTACAGGCCTGTTGAATCGCTCTGTTGTGCACCTGAAACTAACATAACGTTGTGTGTCAACTATGCTTCAACTAAAAGAACAGGTTTTGAAGATGTTTTATCAATTTTTCCTCCCCTTCCTCCTCCACACCACCATTTAAACCAAAATCAAATCGGAGCTTTTGTAGAGTTCCAGAAGCTAAGAGAGTATTCCACCTTTGTAACTGGTTGAAAAGTATCAAGAGAATAGCATTTCGTGACATGTGAAAAATGTACGCAATGCACGTTTCAGTGGCCATAGTGTGTCATTCAAGCGCTTACGTATCACTGTGGCTGCTTTCGTGCGGGAAGGGCAGGAAAAAGTCATTGGCAACTCAAACTGAACGGTCCACAGAGATGAAAATATTTGTCATCTGGCCCTTTACAACAAGTTTGCTGCCCCTGCCTTTGCTCATTCTACACAAACATTTCTGCTATCCTTACCACCTCGGAATTCACGTGCTCTCTTTATTACTTTCCATTTGTGCAGATTATTTTGTTTGTCTTGAAATCCTAAGTCAATGGGATTGACTCCACAAAACCAGTCTTTACTCTCCGTGTGTTTCCAGTACGTTGTGACACTCAAGATTTTCAAAAGCTCTTAAGACAAATGATGCTTCATCTCTTTCAGATGGTTAATAGAGTTTAATTGTGATACCTGTGATATTACTACTAATTTTTTTCACCTTTTTGCAAATGTTGAAAGAAAGGAATTCTGCTTCTGACCCCTAATTGAAATGCTATTCAGTGAAAGAGGAACTAAGGCCATTTTTACTGTATAAAAATCAAAATACATGGGTTTGTATTACCACTATTTTCCAGAAGAGTAATTTGAGGCAATTGAACTCCTCTTTCGGAGATTATAAGGAATGGTTTAAGTGGTTCTGGGTGTCGCCTTCAAGTTCTGAGTAAATGTTATCAATAAGCCAGCGGTCGGTCGGAGCTGTATAATCCCAGAAGGTGGCCATGTTCGGGCCCTGTGAGGCTGAGTGGCCTCCACAGGGACTCTGAGATAACAGTCCCAAGCCTCCTCCACCCCCCACCCACACCACACATCACTGTCATGAGGGGCAGGGGGTGGGGGAGGGGAGGCTGCTTCTCAGTCTCGGTTTTCCCAGCAGCACAGTCTGAGATGCATACTTAAGTACAAGGAATTTACCCGAAGGTGGACACAGGAAACAACAGTTCAGGAACTGAGAGAGTTAGGTCCGGGAAAGAGGACAAAGAAGAGTGGACAAGCCTGTGTCCATGGGGAAAGGCTCGGAAAAGGCCTCACACACAACCCTCCGTTATGCCACCTGTTTGGGGCAGAAAGAGCAGCCTTTCCCTTTTCAGAGACAGCTTCAGGCCCTGAGACACAGATCCCCCTAGTGAGTTGGGGGTTGTCAGCGGGCACCTCGGAGCTGAGGCCTTGGGGGTGTGGGGAGGGCCCCTAGAGCATCTGCAACAGCAGAGTTCCGTCCGGCCCACGGAGAGACGTGCCTGACCCCTGTGCCACGTCCAGGAGGACAGGGCGGGTGGGGACAGATGCAGCAGGAGCCAGCCTATAGGCTAGCCTGGGAAAGGCAAGTTCGATGGTGGGGCTGCTGTGTTGTCACTGTACAGAGATTATGGAGTGCAGCACGGGAAATGGGACTGCGGAGTCATTGGTTCTGGTCCCGGGTCCACCAAGGCATAATCCCGGCAAGTTATGTAACTTCCTTTAGACTTTGCTTTTGTCATCTATAAAATGACATTTGGTTGAGTCTTGAATCGCCCTCCTAGACTCAACAAGAGATGCGTATACAACCCTTAAAATAAGAGAAAACCAACTTGGAGATTGCTCGGCGGCACCTGGGACTGCAAATTCTCCTCCTTCCACCTCCCAGGAGACAGATTCCTGCTCCCCTTAGCCCGTTAGAGCTCCATCCCTCTATCAGCACAGAGGCCGCCAACCTCTTAACAAGGGTGTCAACCCACGTGATCATGCCTGGACCTTACATCCGCACACAGGCCACAGTAAAATGGCGGCTGTCGTGCCTGGTGTTCATATTCCCCTCCCTCACCGAACATGCTGGAAGCTGAGAGGTGCCCTGTCCTGTACTGGGATGTAGAGAGGGCTGGTGCCGGACAGAAGCCGCCATAGTACTGGATTACATAAGGGGTTCCAACTTGCTTTCCCTCCCTGCCTTCAGTAGTTTAAATTATAGTGCAATTGAACCCAAAGCAACATCGTTATCACTTACCAATATACACATTTCCAGATATGGTATAAATGAAGCTTGTCCAACCTGAAAAAGGACCAGCAACATTCAAAGGTTAGTGTCCATAATGCCAAAAGGAACAAAGACATAATAATATATTCAACCAATCTCTATGAAATATAATACATCTAAGAGATATGAAAGATAAATTGAGATGAAATCCTTTATTCTTAGATACACAGTTAAAATTTTTACTTCTGTGAGCTGTTAAAAACACACACTCCCAAATGTACACATGCACGGACATGCATATACACGTACCCCTAAACCTAGACGGTTTGGCCCACTATGTTTTAGAGCCACTCAAGTGAGCTCACCCGATTATACAACCATATGCCAACAGCTGTATTAATAAACCATCCCCTCCAGTTTTAATGTCACGCTAATAACTGCAACACCCCAGTCTGGCTCACGTTCAGTTCATCGTGCCTCCACGGGTAGTTTTAAGTGTGAAGAAAATTCTAGGAGCACACTTTACTTAGTTGTACTTGAGTCTCTAGTGAACTCATTCCTTTTCATCTACCCTAAAATAGAGGATCAGTTCCAGGGGATTTGGGGATGTACAATATTTGGGGTATGCATGTGGTTCAGATAGTTTGCACTCCCTGGAACTGCATACCCAATTTTTCAGGTGTGTACACTTTTCTGTGAGGAGGTTACATAGCATTCAGCAGACTCCTACCGTGAGCCATGGGGCCAAGAGCTCGGAACCACAGACAAGCGCTGGGTTTCCAAGGGTCTTCGTACCCATGGCCCGGAAGGGAGGCTACAGGGCCACCAGGAGACCTGAATCCAGAAGTGGCAAGCTCGAAACAGAAGCAGGACATCACCTGTGTACCTTCAGTGGAAAGGCAGAAGATGTGGGACAGTAGAGTTCAAGGTGGAAGGGCAGGGCCCAGACTGAAGCCTGTGTGAATCAACGTGGTGACAGAGGAAACAAAGCAAAGGCAGGTGTGGAAGGATCATGGAGGACAACATATACTCTAGGGTCGCGGATTCGAGGCCAGGCGAGTTGACACACACACGAGAGGCACCAAAGGGAAGGTGTAACTGATCACACTCGACATCAACTGAGTCTGGTTAAGAAAATCCAACGGAAGGCGAAACAAACCAAGACACTCGGGGGGCGCCAGACGAAGTCTTTTCACCCTCCCCCTACCCAGTTTTTCCTCTCTGAGATTTTACCAGCCTCAGCTGAAGGCCTCTGGAAGTAAGTCGACTTGCTGATGGCTCACTCCCACTTGGTCTCCCTTACAGATCCACATGCTCAGTCTCCAGGCAGTTGGCCAACAACACTCACACCCGCACATGCGCCGTGGGCGGAGACACTGGGCTGAAAAAGGCCCAGCTGGGGTGAGCGAGTTGTGCAATTTGGGGGAGGGAGGTTCGTGATGCACAAAGCGCAGGCCAACAATCCATAGCCCCTTTCGCGTGTCCGGCCCGGATCTACTAAAGCACGGCTCTCTCCGCCTTCTCCTGGCTGCTCAGCCTCTCCAGTCCTGTCGGGCCTGATGTGTGCCGAAACTCGGCAACAAAACCCCTTTCCTCGCTGCTTTGTTTTTTTTTTTTTAAATCCACCGCTGAATGTTGCTTACATTGATTTTTCAAAGTGCAAACGTCCTCACTGTGTTTTTCTGATTATAAAAAAAAACCCTCATACACATAAATTTCAAACATATCTTAAGATATGGAAGTGTGTCATCGCTAAACTACAAACCTTTCTGAAATCTTCATTCTTGGCCTGACATAAATATTGCTAGCAATCTGATATTTATGCTTTCGGTTTCTTTTTTGTTTTCGGCGCTATATATTATTTGCTTAAAAACCCAAACAAACTCAATGTTCTATTCTGAATACCTTTCCATGTCAAAACAGAGAAATAACTCATCCCCGGGAAAGACGGCAGAGCATTCCAGCGTCAGGACGAGTCGTAATTTATGCAACCAAGCCCCTCTTTGTGCTTGAATGGTACTAAAAAATTAATGGCTTCTGAGTGTGACAAAACCTCAAAGCTCTCAGTTGCTCAACTGGGTTTTTTTTTACTGGGGATTACTGTGACTGTTCTAATCTCATTTCTTCTCTGCCCTCTCTGCTTCATTCCTACCCACCCTCCAAATGGAAAAGGAGTCCATACAGAATTGCCATTGGCCTGTTTTCTGTTTTATCTTTATGCGTGGCCCAGAAGGATCAAACATTTGCTCAAGGTCATGGCCAGGTCAATGCATGCAAAATTCATGTTACTGGTTGGAAGGCACACAGCATTAGAGGGAATGGAGTCAAAACGGGAGCCAATTGCATTTTTCCTTCTTTTTAACATGTTGTCCAAGTGCACTTGCTCCTGTTAAACCTGAAAGAGGACGTAAAACTACCTACATTTTGTCCTCAAATTTTCTAACTGATGCCGTTCTTTCCAGCTTGTCTCTCGGCTCAGGCAGAAGACCCTGAGGACAAAGCAGCCACTGATAGCACCTGAAACTAGCCCCTCAAGCAATAAGGACCACCCGGAGCCAGCAAGACCCCTCCCATGATGGATTCCAAGACCTTGATTGATTTGCCCTTCGCTGCCCACCTGCAGGTACCCACCCGTGTCCCACATTTTCCTTCTATAAATCGGGGTGTATTTTCAGCACTTTGGAGACAATCTTTGAGATACTAGTTTGCAGTATTCCCAGTGTTGGAACAAAGAAATTCCTTTCTTGTTTCACCACTACTTGCTTCTCTGCCTTCTTCTGGCTACAGTGAAACAAGAGCCCAATTGTGTGAACGCTTCCTGTATGTTTAAGAATCAGCACATTTTATTAGAATTCCTTCTCTGCAAGAGTATGATTGCATCAGCAAAGCACTGTCTGGTGAGACTTTTGGGTCCTTCTCATCCTTCCCTGCTCCCTCCCCCCAACTTTCTGTCCTGAACCAGGAATTCATACCATCCCCGCATTTTTATTGCTCTGTCAGAGGTCACAGGCCCTACAGTTCTCTTTCTTCCACCAACGGGGTCTCCAAGCTACTGGCTCTGGGCGGCTGGGAGGCTCTTCCTCTCCCTCCGGCAGCGACAGAACGTGGGACCGGAGGTCTCCTTTCGCCTCTGGCCCCATAGGACGGTTTAATCAGCACCATGTGTAAGTGGGACCTCCTTTCGTCAAACATAAAAAAATGTAAAATTTTTAAATATGAAAATCATCTTCTGTGGCTTCTGCTCTCATTTCCAGGGAGGTTCCCAGTTCTAGCCAGCGTCCCTAGTGAGAGCTTTTCCGGCCTCCGTTCTCATTGTCCTCCGGCCTTAGCCAGAGCGTTCCTTGTTTTGGTGAATTTTACAGCTACTCCCTATACATGGGATGTGGGAAACAGAGACACAAGGGAAAAAAATGGCCTTACTATTTACAGCCTGCTGACAAGTCCCTGAAACAGGCAGAGGGACATTCCTCTAGAAACTCAGCTCCCTCGATGTTAGTGCTTTGCTGGGGGCTAGAGGCAATCTTAGCCTGACCACCAGGATCCTGCCAGTCTATTTTTTTAAAAAGATTTTATTTATTTATTTGACAGAGAGAGAGATTACAAGTAGGCAGAGATGCAGGCAGAGAGAGGGGGGAAGCAGGCTCCTTGCTGAGCAGAGAGCCCGATGCAGGGCTTGATCCCAGGACCCTGAGATCATGGCCTGAGCCACAGGCAGAGGCTTTAACCCACTGAGCCACCCAGGCACCCCTGCCAGTCTACTTTAACATAAAAATTCCTTTAGAAACTTCCTTTATCTCTACTCCCTGTCCCACCAAGATACATGTTGGCGATCATCCCTGAAGCATATGGCCCACTGATACACGTCTGAAAGGTCTCGTGATTGAGTTTTTACACGAAACAATAATAAATGACCTTTTCCGAACAACAGCTGCCCCCTCAAGGTCCTGGAAAACTTGTCTCCAAAATTCCTTGGAGACTTACGCTCTCCCTAACCCCCTCCCAACTTCAAAGTATATAATCGGCCCCCCCTCACAACCCCAGTACAGCTCTTTCTGCCCACGGGGCCTGTCCCCGGCTTTAATCAAACCACCATTTTGCACTGAAGACATCTCGAGAATTCTTTCTTGGCCATCGGCTGCAAACCGCCCCCCCCCCCCCTTCAAAGCACATCACTCATGACAACTCCCCTAACCCTCCACGGTTCTAAGTGCATCTTGGGCAGGTAGCTCCCTCCCTGTGGGCTTCATGCCCAGTGATCTGCGATGGGAAGCCCACCCACCTGACCCTCTCCTTCCCCTTCTCACTCAAGCAAATTCCTTTTCTAATTTTTATTTTGAAATAATTTCAGACATACGGAAATGTTACAAAAATAATATGGAGAATTACCATACACCCCCCCACCCAGATTCTTGAAAAGCTTGCACGTTATCACAATCTGCTTTATCTTTCTCTCTAGAAATATGTTATCTCTTTTCTTCTGAAATATCTGAACAGCTTTACAGGTATGATATCCCTTTACTTTGAAATAATTCAATATTGTTAAAAAAAAAAGAAGTCCAAAATGGAGTCATTTGTCCCCCAACACAGCAAGCCAACACTTAATTACAACCTTTTTTAAATTATTTGAGAGAGAGAGAGAAAGAGAGAGAGAGAGAGAGCACGCAGGCAAGCATGGAGGGTGGGGAGGGAGAGAAAAAATCTCAAGCAGACTCCCTGCTGAGTCCGGAGCCTCACGTGGGGCTCAATCTCATGACCCTAAGACCTGACCTGAGCAGAAATCAATAGTCAGATGCTTAACTGACTGATCCACCTAGGTGCCCCTTAATTACAACTTTCAACTTCTCCCAGGAATGTGACCTTTGAAGAATCACCCTGAAATGTCCTGGCCACCCCTAGTGAGGTCATCTGCACGATAAAAACCCTTTGGGGGGGGGTCCCTTCCCAGCAAAAAGGAAGACATCCAGAGCTAAAAACCCTTTCTTTTCTTCCGCTAATATTTTGCCCCACCCTTCTACTGCCCTATAAAAATCTTCCATTTTGTACAACTCCTGCGAGCCCCTGTCTACTTACTAGACAGGAAGCTGCCTGAATCAGGAACTGGTGAATAAAGCCAATTTGATCTTCAGATTTACTCAGTTCAACTTTTGTTCTTTAGCAGGATATATTTCCTAAAAACAATGATATTTTCATACATAATGTATTTATAAAAATTATGAAACTGATACAGTACCAATGGAAAAAAATACGCAGATATCCAAATTGGGCCAAATGTCTCCATAATGCCTTTTATGCCAAACAAAAACAACAAACAAACAAAAAAACCCCAACCAACCAACCACACAAACAAACCCCAAAACAAAAGCCCAGGCCAGGCTCTAATCCTGGGTCACAGGCTGCATTTAGTCCCCAGGTCGAATATCCTTCCGTGGGCAAAACTTCCTCAACGTTTTTCAATAAAAGCACAGACGAGTTATTTTATAGAATGTCCCTCATCGCTTCTCGGCCTTTTGGCTAAGATCAAGTGTAGAATGTCCCTCAGTTTGGGTTTGTCTGATGTTTCCTCATCATTAGACAAAACTGTTTCATCCCTCAAGTTTATTTTTTTTAAGATTTTATTTGTCAGAGAGAGAGAGCGCACGCGCGCGAGAGAGAGCACAAGCAGGGGGAGCGGCCGGCAGAGGGAGAAACAAGCTCCCCACTGAGCAGGGAGCCCGATGTGGGGCTCGATCCCCGGACCCTGGGATCATGACCTGAGCCAAAGGTAGAGGCTTAACCCACTGAGCCACCCAGGCGGCCCTTGTTGAACTCTTTGAATGATAGGTTTTCTATAGAGTCCTTTTGAATTTCCGAGCATATTGTCTGGGTTTAATACAGTTTTGTTGCTCCCTTTGCAATCCTCATACTTGGTCTTTCTTTTATTTCTGTGTGCTGTGCCCTCCAGTGCAGTGTGAAATAGAGTGCTTGCAGCAGACACACTTCTCTTTTTCCTGTCTTAAAGGGCGTACTTCTAGGGGACCTGGGTGGCTCAGCTGGTTAAGCATCCGAGTCCTCATTTTGGCTCAGGTCATGATCTTAGGGTCGTGAGATTGACCCCCACAACAGGCTCCATGCTGAATGTAGAGTCCACTTGGGATTCTCTCTCTTTCTCTGTCCCTCTGACCTTCCCCATCTCTAAAAGAAAGGGGGGGCAATACTTACAGATTTTAACTATTAAGAATGATATTTGGTATCGGTTTTAGTAGATACTCTTTGTGAGGTTAAGGAATTTCCCTTCTATTCCTGGTTTGTTGAGATTATTCATCACGAATGGGTGTTGAATTTTATTGAATGCATTCTTTTCTTCATCTATGGAGTTGATTGTGTGTTTTCTTTTCCCTTCAAACTATTAATATTTTTGTTTTGAGAGAGAGTGCCTACGCATGCATGAACAGGGGCGGGAGGTGGCGGGGCAGAGGGAGAGGAAGAGGAGAGAATCTTAAGCAGGCTCCACACCCAGTATAGAACTGAAGCGGGGCTCAGTCCCACAATCCTGAGACCATGACCTGAGCCGAAATCAAGAGTCAGACGCTTAACCAACTGAGCCATCCAGGCGCCCCTAAACTGTTAATGTTAAAATACCCTTGCATCCCTGAGATACACCCGAATCGTCAAGACATTAAATTGTATTGTTTTCTTTTCTCTTGATTATTAGTCACTTTTTGCTGCCTCTTTGCATGTGTAATGTTTTTTGTTGAACGCCGGACATTGTGTGTAAATGCGACATAAATGCTCTCGGTGGTATCTTCCCCCGCCGAGGGTTCCCTCCATCCTCTATTAGGCAGATGGGGGAGAGATTTAATGCTTTCACCCAATCAGGGGCTGGGTTTAGGCTGAGCCTGGCTCCAGTTATGGCCACAAGCTTGTACAAGCTTGGATTATTATGTCTACTGGGATGGCCATGGCCGTGAGGGGAGGAGATGAGAGGATAAGAAGCTGGTTATGTGAGTGCAATCGTGGTCTCAGGTTTTAAACCAAAAAGGTCAAGAAAGCTGCCGATGGGCATTGGGTACTCAGACACCCGGCCATGGGGAGGTGGGAAGAGGAGCACTTTAACATTACCGTCCCGAGTTCTAAGAGCAACACGAAGTTTTGGATGTGTCTGTGGATTTGGGAGGGCTTCTGTTTAAAGGAAAAAGTCCCTAGGATAACTGAATTTTTGTCTTCCCTAACTATTATAGCCGAAGGCAAAGATTACATTTGGATGCCATATAAAGTATTTCTAAACGGTGCTTAAAATTCCTTTGTTAACAAATTTCTACTTATTGATTGAGAAAAAATACTATAACATGGAATTCAAAATATAAATAAAAATTACCCAGAATCCTGCTGCCCTGACAATTCAACTGTTTTGATTTTCCTTGCTGCTTACCATTCTTTTTTAAATAAACACTCTTATGCAGAAACACCCACCCCCACACACATACACACTTTTTATATAAGGTAACCATGGTGTGCCTGGAATTTTCCTTCTCCTGCCTCTGAAGGTGAAGTTCAGTTTATGACTCACATTCATCAGGAAATCAGCAAAAGGATCAGATTCCCCACTTCATTTCTGAATTGTAATGCCTATTCCATTCTGCCATCTGTAATTACCTGAGTTAAGCTATGTTTACAGTGGGGTAGAGAGAGAGTATCACTATTCAAAATGCACTTAATATTTTTAAGAGAATACACTGGAGCTAGCTATGGCTGAAGAAACAGTTATAATTTTGGTTTTTCCATCCATTATGAAGATTTTCTAATAGTTTACATCTTTTCTTTATTTAGAATTTTTTTGAGTGCCACTATGTGTTAGGTTCTTAGTGAACTGCTCATCTCTCAGCTGGCACCCCCCTTCCCACTGCTGCTTGCTCATCTTGAGGGCTCAGCNGACTGGGGTAAAGAAAGAGCATCACTATTCAAAATGCACTTAATATTTTTAAGAGAATACACTAGAACTAGCTATGGATGAAGAAACAATTATAATTTTGGTTTTTCCATCCATTATGAAGATTTTCTAATAGTTTGCATCTTTTCTTTATTTAGAATTTTTTTGAGTGCCACTATGTGCTAGGATCTTAGTGAACTGCTCATCTCTCAGCTGGCACCCCCCTTCCCACTGCTGCTTGCTCATCTTGAGGGCTCAGCATAAGTCCCTGGATTCATGCCTTCCCAGGTACCATCCCTCTGTATTCCCACTGACTGCACCTTGTTTATTTCCTTCAAGGCCCTTAATCCAATTAGTAACTGCACATGTGTTTAGTTGCTTACTGAATGTCTCCCTCGATCTTCTGAGNTTTAGAAATGAAGTGGGGAATCTGATCCTTTTGCTGACTTCCTGATGCTTACTGAATGTCTCCCTCACTCTTCTGAGCTGCCCTGAGAAAGGGATTGAATCTATTTCATTCACCAAGGTAAGGTCCTATGATATGAACACAGCTGGTAGATGGGAGCAAAAATTCAGGGAGGGTGCTTGGGGACACCTCTTGAATTCCTTCTGCATCTTGTCTACCACTGTATTATCAGTACCTGGCACAGTGTGGCCACTCACTATATATTTGTTGAATAAATAAGTACGAACGTGAAATGACTTTTCATTTCCAAAAAAATCTTAAAACCATCCAAGGGAAGAGGGTAGATGTGTATCTCTGCTGCAGGCATCGGAAGGGTTTGGCCTGGTGTGCTGGTCACCCACAAACCTGGGAGGAGCCAGCTACATTGGCTCCTGACTCCCTTGCCCCCTCTCTTCTGAAAACGGGCAGGCTGATGGAGGAAGCGTGTTGGTGGCTTTTGATTCCCACGTAGCCATTCNCAACGGGCAGGCTGGTAGAGGAAGCGTGTTGGTGGCTTTTGATTCCCACGTAGCCATTCAACATCAGCCACTGTACAGAGCTCAGGGGACCCATGAAGGAATACGTTCTCTATCATGGCTGCAAGTCAGACTTTCTCCATCTGATTGTAACAACCTGAAGGTCGCAAATCCCGAAAGTTTCATACTGACATATATAGCTTAAGGATGATGCTACTATTTATTTTCTGATTTACTACTCCTTTTCAATATTTATCAAACTATTTCAATATTTATTGAATATTTATTTAGTCAATATTGAAAATAAATATTGAAATTACTCAGTATTTATTTATAAAAGAAATGCTTCCAGGGCACCTGGATGGCTCAGTTGGTTAAGCGTCTGCCTTTGGCTCGGGTCATGATCCCAGGGTCCTGGCATCAAGCCCTGCATCAGGCTCCCTGCTCAGCAAGAAGTCTGCTTCTCCCTCTGCCATGCCCCTCCCCCCAGATCATGTGCGTGCTCTCTCTCTCTCTCTAATAAATAAAATTGTAAAAAAAAAAAAAAAGAAATGTTCCCTCCACTGAACTGGGATTATTTGGCCTTTATATACTATTGATAACATTCTTTATCACTTACTATATGTTGACAGAGAGAGACACAGCCAGAGAGGGAACACAAGCAGGGGGAGTGGGAGACGGAGAAGCAGGCTTCCCGCAGAGCAGGAAGCCCAATGCGGGACTCGAAACCAGGACCCTGGGATCATGACCTGAGCTGAAGGCAGACACAACCGACTGAGCCACCACCTAAGTAAGGGTCCCTCATCCCTCAACTTTAGAGAAGAGTTTATTTTCAAGGCTTTAATTGTTTAAATTCAGAAGAGCACAAAGGAGGAAATAATGAATATATGTGTTACCATATTTCTTATCTTTTTCTTTTACAGATAAAATCTTATAAGTGAGAGAAATGTCCCCTGATTGCCTTCAATCCATTTGCTACACACAGCTAAGGGGACCTTTCACTTAAAACCCTTCAGTGGCTCCCTGTTCTCTCCAACAAGCCCAGACTCCAGGCCCTCGCAGACAGACTCTTCTCAATCGGTCCTACTTCTCCGGTCCTGTCGCCCTTCCGCTCGGCCTACCTCTTTGGTTCATTCTGACCCAGCAAATCCCTCCGGGAGAAGGATGAAGCAGAAGGCAGCAGCCAACCTTACAGGGACCTTGTATAACTAAGGTCCCTTAGTTATATAACTATATGTAAGTAAATATATACATATTATATATATATATATATATAAGTAACTATAAAATAGCAACAAAATCGAAGGCACACAATCATAGGTGGAAAATGCAGGCTTAAAAATCAGCAAAAGACCCTCGGGGAGACCTAAGACCAGATTGTTAGCCTGTCTGAGGCAGTTTTCTAGTTTGTAAAATAAGGAAATAATATGTACGACACAGTTGTTATGCTGATCGAGTGACACTGCGTGCCTGGTCTAAACATACACACGTATCTGTATAGTACACACATGTCTACGTACATGTGCGTGTGCTCGATGTTGTCACCGTATCTACGCAAGGCCCTCAGGAGGCATTCAACAAATGCCAGCTCCCCATTCCTGCCTGTTCCTTCTCTTTCCCCTCTCCCCTGACCTCATACTGGTCGGGAGGTTGCAGTGGCTGCTACCCGTGCTTCTGATAACCTGTGACCCAGGCCAGAGGAGGGTCCTTGTCACAGAGATGGGCCCACAGTCCCCAGAGCACACCCTCAACTCCAAGCCAAGTGGTCTCTCGGACCACAGTATACACTGAGCAAAGCTCAGCAACGTCATTTCCCAAAGTGTAGGAAATGGCTCTCTGCCGTCTTCAAGAGCCCTGTGGCATTTAGGACACTGTGTCCCATCGAACACTGCGGTCTAGAATTGGTGGCATAAGGTGGGCTTTCTGATCATACAGCAGCTGACAGCTTACTAGACCTATAAGGTCACCAAGCACAGGCATTTAACCGCCATCTTGTAAGTAAACGCAAACCACGAGAGGGGTTATCAATGTTACAGCTCTGCCAAAGAGATGGGAAAAGAGGTAGGTTATTCCATGACCTTGTAGGAATTCTAGCAAAGGAAAACAAGAGAATGCCCATTTTACCCAATCTGGTGAGTGACATCACGATAAAATGTCCAACAATATTGCATAGAATGGTACCAACATAAAGATACTTGAGATGACTCGCTTTCAGGAGTAAAATATACTCAGAATATGTTTTACATACTCAAGAATGATCATACTACAGTCTATGTTTTCAAGCCGCAGGCCTAACCATTAAGAGCTATCACTAAAGCTCCTATATTTTAACAAGGAGAATTGCGACATACAAGAAAACCTTCCCCTGTGGTTTGGTCCGCCATTGATAATATTGAACATTCACTGCACCAGAAACTAACAGAAAAATTAAGAAATGAATAAAATTTAACATTTTGAGTGAGAAATGTATTAGCAACACAAGCTCTCTAGAATGAAGACAGCCTTCTGTATGCCCAGAATGGAGCCTAGCCCTCTGGAGGACAAGCTCTGCTGATTACCTTCTTGCTAATAAAACAGAAAAAAAAAAAAAGGGCATTAGAATCCCCCGGGAGCTTTCTGCTCTTTTCAGACTAAGTCTACAGTGAAATTTTCTCACCACTGAGATATGTTAATGTGATCATTTTTAACTATTTTAATTATTTCTTAGCTTTATTTGGACAGACTTTTTTCTCATCTTTAAATATACAGTGCTCACGATTGGTTTTTAATTGCTCAGTAAAATCCAAAAAATAATTCAAATAGGTAGTTATAATCATAAAATTATTCTTAGGGCTATAAAATAGAAATGATTTAGGCCTTTGAACTTAGATTAAGGCCGAGACAATTGGGAACCAAAATATACAGAACTTTAAGGATTAAATAAAGGTTCAGAAAGCAATAGAAACCTGAAATAAGCAGAAAATGCCATAAATGTCCTAAGATGATCAAAGGGCATATTTTGGCACCTGTTTTTAAGAGAAAGATTTTTTTAAAAGCTTTTATGCAGGGGAAGGGCAGAGGGCAAGGGAGAGAGAATCTTAAGCAGGCAGGCTCCATGCCCAGCACGGAGCTCCATCTCACGACCCTGAGATCATAACCTGAGCCCAACTCAAGAGTCAGAGGCTTAATCGACTGAGCCACCCAGCGCCTCAAGCGAAAAAAGATTTTTAAGTAGGACCTGCGACTATGAAGAACAAAACAAAACAAAACACCCCCATCAAAGCTGAAATGTGTTTAAATTCTTAGAATGGTTTCTTACTTTACATTGACTATCGGTTTAATCTGTTCTCTCCTAAAAACGACACATTAGAAAAAGAATACAATTTTCAAACTGGGGAGACTCATTAAAAAATTTCAAAAATTGTTATTTTTTTAACCTATCTGCCAAGTCTTGGATTTATTTACCAATATGTCCAAGGTAGTACTGATAGGGTGCGGAATGGCGAGTAAAGAGCCACTCATTTGTCTGGACCTTGGTAGTTGAGTTACAGCAAAAGCCCAACTGTGTGAGTTAGAATTTCATCGGCAAACAACAGGCACTTAATAAACCTTAGCTAAAATAATCATTATTACTACAGGATGATTCGGTGAAGTGTGAGCTCCCAAAAATGTTCATGATATTCCCTGTCATGGATTTTGGCTATTTTTTTTCTCTTTACCAAAACCACATTTTTTTTAAAAAATGCAACTGCGTCTCACTACATAAGAAAATCAATTCCAGGTATAGATATATCAATACAACAAGCAAAACAACAAAGCACCTATAATAGAACATTTTCATGATCTTGAGCTGGGAGAGTTTATTAAAGAATCTGCAGGGCGCCTGGGTGGCTCAGTGGGTTAAAGCCGCTGCCTTCAGCTCAGGTAATGAGCCCAGGGTCCTGGGATCGAGGCCCACATCGGGCTCTCTGCTCGGCAGGGAGCCTGCTTCCTCCTCTCTCCTCTCTCTCTGCCTGCCTCTCTGCCTACTTGTAATCTCTCTCTCTCTGTGTCAAATGAATAAATAAAATCCTTAAAAAAAAAGAATCTTCAGAAAACACTCACTAACCTTTTAAGGAATTTTTATTTATTAACATATAGAAAAATATAGTAAATAGAAGAGTGAAAAATAAGGCAAAAAGGAGAAGATAATTAGGAGAAGATAATTACGTCACAAATGACTGACAAGGACAAGCATTCAGAATATATAAAGAGCCTCTGAAACTAATAATATATGTTAACTGAATTTAAATAAAAATAAATTTAAAAAAATAACATATAAAGAGCCCCTACAAATCAGTATGAAAAAGACAGACAACCCACCCGAAGGAAAATGATACGAAGCTTCCCCCTCGATAGTTTTCAGGCTCTGGCTTGTGTTCATCACTGCTCTGAAGACTTACTAACATCCATAACTGTTATGAGTATATCCTAAGGACAAGGGGCATGGTGATTTAATATTTTAATATCCTACTGGTAAGGAGAGAGCTTGGCGAAAACTAGCCATGAATTAAATCACTCATTCTGTGTAGTGAACAAAATCAGCCTTTCTTCTCTCCATGGAAACATCTGAAAATCTAAAATTCCACATGAATCATCCATGTTTGGGACATCCTCCCTTAAAAAGTAGATAAGGGGGGAGCCTGGATGGCTCAGTCAGCTAAGCATCTGCCTTCGGCTCAGGTCATGATTCCGGGGTCCTGGGATTAAGCCCCACATCGGGATCTCTGCTTGGGGGGAGCCCATTTCTCCCTCTCCTTCTGCCTGCTGCTCCCCATGCTTGTGCTCTTTCTCTGTCAAATAAATAAATAAAATCTTAAAAAAAAAGTAAATAATGACTGTGAAGAGACATTTAGGCGGGAACTCTGAGGAGAATTCACCATGCCCCACCCCCGCTTCCATTTTCAAAAGGAAAAAGAAATCACAAGAGAAAAAAATCACTACTTCATTTTCGAGTCACTGACCATACGGAAAAATGTCTGGCGCTCTGACTCAAGATCATAAGCTTGGCAAGTTGACTCTAAGACACCCACTGCCTCATAGTCACGCTCTGGGTAATCTTCTCTTCTCTGAGCGGGGGCTGCACCCGGTGGCCCGGTTCTAACCAGCAGAGTTGGCAAAAGTATTGGGATGTCGCTTTTGATATCGGGTGACAGAGAGCCTCTGGCTTCCATTTGCTCATTCTTTCTTCCTCTCTCACTTGTAGGCTCTAATAAAGGCAGAGGCCACGTTGTAAGCCGTCCCAGGGAGAGGCCCACGTGGCAAGGAAGTAACAGCCGACCACAGCCAACAACCCTGAGAAAGTGAGGGCCGTCCCCAGCCACTCGGGTGTGGGCTTGGAAGAGCATCCCTCCCCGTGGAGCCCCGGGGTTACTGCGACCCCGCTGGCCCTCCATTGCAGCCTTGTAAGGGTCCCTGAGCCAGAGACCACAGCTCAAGTGTGAGATAACAAATGTTATCTTAAGCCACTACATTTGGGAGTAATTTGTTATAGAGCAACAGGGATAAGTAATACAGTAATATTTATTTGAACGTATCCTAGTGGGATTTATGGAGTAGCTACTGCATGCACAGCATTAAAATCTAATTTCTTTTTTTTTAAAGATGTATTAATTTATTTTAGAGCAAGAGTGGGGGCTGGAGGGGTAGAGGGAGAAGGGAGAGAGAATCCCAAGCAGACTCCACGCTGAGCACAGGGCCCTGAGATCATGATCTGAGCCAAAACCAAGAGTCAGACATTTAACCAACTATGCGACCCACATGCCCCTACAATCTACTTTTTTTTAAAAAGATTTTATTTATTTATTTGACAGAGAGAGAGAGAGAGAGAGAGATCACAAGTAGGCAGAGAGGCAGGCAGAGAGAGAGAGGAGGAAGCAGGCTCCCTGTTGAGCAGAGAACCCGATGTGGGGCTTGATCCCAGGACCCTGAGATCACGACCTGAGCCGAAGGCAGAGGCTTTAACCCACTGAGCCACCCAGGCACCCACAATCTACTTTTTTGAAAAGCATTCTGAAGCACTGATTTCTATTTTTCCCGCAGTTCTAGTGCGATGTAATTGACAGGGCTCCTTCCTGTCTGTTCTTCCTGCCAAAGCAAAAATACATTGACAATACTTAAGAGAACATATGCGCTTCCTACTGCTGCTGTAACAAACGACCAAAACTTGCTGGCTTAAAACACAACCTTGTTATTTAATAATGCTGGGAGTCTGAAGTCCAAAATGGGTCTCAAGGGTCTAAAACCAAGGTATCAGCAAGACAACCCTCCTTCTGGAGGCTCTAGGAGGAAATGTGGTTCCTTGCCTTTTCTAACTTCTAGAGATTGCCACTCCCGCTGGGCTCGAGGCCCCTTCCCATTTTCAAAAGCAGCAAGGGCATCACCTGGACCTATGTTTCCACCATCACATCTTTCCCTCCAACTCTGACTCCCTCCTTCTTTTAAACAGACCCTTTGATTATATTGGGGCCACCTGGACTATCCAGACTACTCTCCCTGGATAGTACAAATTTGGGAGATTGATGTATATATACTGTAAAGAAAACTAAAAGTTTGGGGGAAGCAAAAAATACTTACAAGATGAAATTTATCCATGCCATAACCATCGTCCATTTTTAACATTCCAGATCATGCCTTTAAATGCCTAGTGACAGAAAGGGGTGTCTGGGTGGCTCAGTGGGTTAAGTCTCTGCCTTCGGCTCAGGCCACAGTCCCAGGGTCCTGGGATCGAGCTCCACGTCAGGCTCCCTGCTCAGAGGGGAGCCTGCTTCTCCCTCTTCCCCTGCCTGCTGCTCTGCCTACTTGTGCTCTCTCTGTCAAGTAAATAAATAAAATCTTAAATAAAATAAATGAATGAATGAATGCACGCTTAGTGGCAGAATCACTGTGCAGGAAGATAGGGGAGCAACAGAGATGCTGTTCTGAGCCAAATGTGGATGCCGTCCGAAGACAAAGCGGACATGAGGACCAGAAGGCCCAAGTCTCTTGGGCAAGACTGGTATTTTCCTAAATACAGATTTAGGTCCTTCTCAGTGAATGATAACAGTGTTTTCTGTAAGTCAGTTTGCAGCAAGGAAAATCAGATTGTTTTGTAAGACATGGTAAAAGTCACGGGGGAAAAAAACCCCAAAAAACCAAAACAACTACTTATTCCTAATTTAGCCAGGAACTAACATGAAAAACGTGCAGCCAATGTTAAAAGAATCTGGTACCATCAGAGACTTGACAAATTGGATTCTTTGTAAGTGATGCACCATCCAGGGTTCTGTTCCCGCTATCAGCCCCCTTCGAAACCATCACTGCATGAAACATCTGTTTTCTGCAGGATTAGCCCAACTCCGCAGGAATATGCCTTAACCAAAGGCAAGAGAGAGATGGTAAAAACCAATTCTCATACTATTTACAGGAAAGAATTCAGATAAAAACCCAGTCTGATTCCTGAGAAATGCTTCCAGCCACCCTTAACTGGCTGTCTCTCAGGGTATTTCCCTGGTATCAGGGGGGCGGTGGTAGCACTGTCTGCCTCTAGTTCTACCCCACTGCTCTGGTAATGATACAGTGACGTCAACATTAGACCAGTGAGATCACCAAGACTATGCCAAAAGCCAAACATAACCCAGACATCCATGTCAAATCCCCTTACCATGAGTAACAAAACAACCAAAATATTATAAACAAAACACGTCGAGGACCCAGCCAATGACAAACACATTTTAAGAAATACTGGCTGCAGCAAAGTACCCAAATAAAATGAATTTAAACAGTGCTTGGGTTTCAGAAGGGAATTTGGCCCAGAAAGGTGGTTTAAGGAAAAAAAAAGAAAGGACAAAGGTGACCTTGACTTGAATGACTTGATAATAAAATTTATGCCACATAATTTCACCAGCCAATATAGCTGATTACAGACAGCTACAACTATCAAGTCTGTAAATAGTAAGTGCTTTATAATACCTGAATTAAATTGTTTGTCTGGTACTTGACAGAGACACCCCAAACTCTGGATTTGACACTGAACATAATGTAAAGAGGGACGAGAGTGTGTGTGTGTGTGTGTGTGTGTGTGTGTGTGTGTATGAGAGAGAGACACACAGACACACACAGAGAGACAGAGATACTGAGGAAAAGAGAGGACACACTATAATTAGAGTGATGTCTTGGAAAAGACAGGTCCTTCGGCTTCAGAGCTGGGTATATAACAGACTTGTTCCAAGTGGGTTTATATTGACTCAGTGATAAATGTGCATTTCTAAGCTACTGGCTTTTTGCATCCCTCCAAAAATGTTTTTGAAAACAGACCTCAGGTTTAGAATCTGTAAGGACAAAATAAAACCAAAGTCTAGCCTGTTCAAGTGACATACACACATTCTCTCATGAGGCCATATAGAGTAGTGACTAAGGGTAGAACAAAACTCAACACGAATCGTCCACATAGCGTCAATGGGGTCACCGAGCAACTGGCCCTCTCAGATACTTCCGAGGGAAAGTGGGACTGTGTTTCCGAATTGCAGTTCTGACAATGTGTTTTGAAATTAAACGTGCATCTACCTTGTGACCATCCCTGGAAACCCGCTGCATCAAAATAAGTCCCCGTACGGAAGGACAGGTGTACAAGGATGTTCATCGCAGACCACTGTGCAGGGGTCAAGCACTAGGTGCGAGGGGAGTACCCGCTGAGAGACGAGAGCTGAATGCATCGCACTCAACCCATCGCCCAGTTACCGCCATTATGCAGCAAGATCTAATCTGAGTACGCATCTAGGATACATCCTAGAACTGGGAGATATAGGGAAGGTACTGGAAGGAAGCAAACTCGAAAGTAAAAGAAAAAAAGCACTGCACTAATGGTTAAAGCATACGTGCTTTCAGGGGCGGCTGGCGGGCTCAGAACGTGCAACTCTTGACCTCGGGGTTGCAAGTTTGAGCCGCCTGTTGGGTGTAGAGGTTACTTAAAAATAAAATCTATTTTAAAAAAGCGTATGTACTTTCATACTTACTGTTACCAAAAAATTGTGTTTAAGGGGTAGGCATATGTTTAAGTGAATTAATTTAAAAGCTTTTCTGTACCTTAAAATAGCCAGAACCACAAAATCAAAGAAGGAAATAATGGATCTGAGGTGAATGCCTAATGACCTCAGATGCAACCATTTTTAAAAATTGGCCTTGGGGCAGGGTTGGGGGGGGCCCTGGGTGACTCATTCAGTTGAGTATCCAACTCTTCGTTTCAACTCGGGTGGTGGCTTCCAGGTAGTGAGATCAGGGAGCTCTACACTTGGTGGGAAGTCTGCTTGAGATTTTCTCTCTCCCTCTCACCCTCCCCCCCCACTTGTGCTAAGTAAATAAAATCTTTAAATAAAATAAATAATATAAAATAAATCGGCATTAGACACTTGGGAGTTTTCTAATTAGTGCTTGAATTTGAAAGTCGACTTAAAGGTAAGTCGTCCATAACAATACTTTTATCAAGAGATCCCTATAGCTCAATCAGGGGCACACCTGTTCCTAAGTGACAAGATTGGAATTTGCCTTCAGAAACACTTCAAGTCACTGGTGGTTGGGAAATCAGGAGACACGGGTAAAAGTCTTGCCTTGTCTAGCAAACCCTTATGAGGACTTGAACAAGTAACTAATCTGTTGGGTCTTAGGGTTTACACCTGTAAAATGGCGGGGGGGGGGGCGCAGATAGTCGGGTCCTAACGTTCTATGAATTCTACCTGATCTTCTTCTCTCGAAAAGCCCCAGCGATACTTGCTAAGTGTAATTACACATAAACGAAGTTCACAGAATCTTGTGCTGAGGTTCAGAAATGAGACCATTTCCGAAAAAGCGGTCCCTTGTTTTTTTTTCTGATGATGAAACCCCAGAAGCCATCATACCTTTCGGAATAGGCTGGCAGTGCTTGGCTCCAGGGTCCAATTTGAAGTCCAAATATAAGGTTGGTGTGCGAGTGTAAATCTTAGACTGAAAAGGAAAAGGAAACCATCAGCATCTTTCCAAAATCAAAGTTCTTCCTCACTTCAGTTGGGCCCTTCTCTGATGGGCCTTGGGTGATTATATTAACAATTCCTCCTTGCAAGTGCTGTGAAAGCAGGGGGATGGGTACCATACAGCCCCCTCTTAAGGGTCTTGGTTTTAAAAGCTAGCCCCCCTAGATTTACAACATGGTTAACACACTAATTTTGGGATGACAGCTCTCTCCCTATAATCATTTCTGAAATGTGGTCTGAGATTAACAGTTTATTGGCCTAGGGTTGTTCCAGCTTTCTCATTTCCAGTCTTGAACTTGATATATAGTAGGTTATCTCATCCCCAAATGTATGCTTCTTCCCTAGGTCTCAATAAAGCCACGTCCACTTAAAAATTTTTTTGAAATGGCCATTAATATTTTTATTTGTTCTAACTTGGCCCTCTTGCAAACAAAACAAAACACAAAACAAAAAAACGCCCTTCACCACCACTCGAAAAAGCCACAATTCCAAATGTGAGGAAGGCAAACTTCTGCCGGATTTTCCACTGTAAACAGTGGCTTTAATTCCATCAACAGTTAGGCAGAGTCTGGAATCCACTATGATACCATTTTGTATCACTGGCACAGACCAAAATCCAGGGAATTATCACCACTGCTATGAACTTGATGATGTCTCATTGTTTACCACAAAGCCCAGTGGTTCTGTCTGACTTTTTAAAAATTGAAAATACACACAAAAATGAAAAAGTGCATAACCCCGTATTTGGCAAGGATGTGGAGCAACTGGAACTTTCACACACTGCTGGTGGGACTAGAACTTGGTATGAACACCGCAAAGAAAGTGCCTGACAGTATGCAGTATAGATGAATATATGCATAAGCTATGACCCGGCAGTCCATACATAAGAAATGAAAAATGAAAATGGTCACCTAAAGACAAGTACATGAATCTTGACAGAGGATACTATCAGTAACAGCCAAAACCAGGATCTACTCCAGCTATCTTTAACAACAGAAGGGGTAAATGAGTTGTAATTCACTTATACAATGAAATCTACTACACGCTGAGAAGAATGAATGAACCCAACTATATGCAACAACTCAAATGAATTTCACAGTCATAATATACTGAGAAAATGAAGGCAGGCACAGAAGATCATATACTGTATGATTCCATTTCTATGAAGTTCAAGATAAGGCAAAGCTAATCTATGATGTCAGAAGTCAGAAAAGTGGTCACCTTGCAAGCTCAGTAGCTGAGTTGAAAGGGAGACATCTGGGGCCAAATGATGTCTGCCTCTTGGGTGTGTTCACTGGGTGAAAATTGTCCTGGGCTATACCCTTGATTTATGGACTTTTCTGTGTCTATATTCTATTTTAATAGAAAGCTTACATTGATTAAAAACATGAATGTGTGAATAGGCCAAAAGAGAATCCAGAGCCTAGAATTATTTACTATCCTTGATAAAGGCATCATTATGCAGAATATTTCTGTAAATACTATGAGGACATTATTGCCTTTTCACCCCCGGCCAACCCACAGTGCCTGTCACATAGTAGGTATTCAATAAATATTTATTGACTGATTTTCATAATGGAAAAATCCCACGCGTAGTAATACATTTATTTGCAGTATACATAGGGTATTACTCATCAGTATCTTTACCTACATGCAGCAAAATGCCTCTCTTCAGGACAGGTGATTTGGTACGGCCAAAGTGTATGTCTGTACATTAAATTTTGGAATAGAGAATTGTAAATAATGTTATCAGAAGATTGTTCCCTTTCCTATGACTCTCTCATTTGTGAAGCTTTGGGTTTTAAAGGGTTTGGTAGGTGGTTTTATGTGGATTAGAAGGCCAAGCTGTGTCAATACAGCTTCAAAGACTGTAAAAGTAAATTCCCCTGTGTGTGCATAAATGAAACCAGAAAGACTTACAGCATCAGGTGCAACCTGAGGCCAAACATTCACAATCAATCTGAAGATGCTGAAACGTACATAAAACAAGGGCAGCACCCACGGGACACAGGATCTAATTCTCTATGATCCTTAGGTGTGTACGGCACCATCTGGAAAGGATCTTTTTTTTTTTTCTCTCTGATGAAGTCTTCTAAAATTACTTCTAAAAAGATCAAGGGTAGGGGCGCCTGGATGGCTCGGTGGAGTATGCGACTCTTGATCTCGGGGTCATAAGTTCGAGCCCCAAGTTGAAGGTAAAGATTAATTTAAAAATAAATAAATAAAATGAAAATATCAAGGGTCAACTTCACATAATACTGATGGTTCCTCTGCCTGGGCAGTATTTGGTTCTCTACTAGAAAAGGAAGCCCTGTTTCATTTAACTGTCTAACTTCTGCCTCCGTACCAGATGCAGTATCTCTGCCAACAGCAAAGAGATTAATCACAAAGATGCCCTTGGTTTAATTTCCACTCAGATTCTCCCAGAATGTAGTCATAAAAATACTCTTGAACTGGGAACCTGGAAGCACCCATGCTAGCATAGCTTTTCCCGCTGACTAACAAAGCACTTATCTTCTACTGTGCTTAATTCACTCATCTGAAAATCTCATGACAGGACTCACTGATGTTTAAATCCATGTACGGTTCTAAAATTCCAAGTCAGAAAATTAATGTTTACCTCCACGTTCTAATTTTTAAAGTTCTGTTTTTAAAATTATTATCAACATAGAATGTATCATTGGTTTCAGGGGTACAGGTCTGAGGTTCATCAGTCTTACACAATACCCAGTGCTCACCACAACACCCACCCTCCCCAATGTCCCTCACCCAGCCNCCCTCAGTTTGTTTCCTGAGATTAAGAGTCTCTTATGGTTTGTTGAAAGTTCCCTCCTGATTTCTCAGACTAGAGCGGTCGAGAAGGGAGAATGTGTCTGGGGCAAGGTAGCGCAAGTAGAGCAGTAGGGAGTGAGTGGGGAGCCACTGGTTAACTTGTTCTACCCTTGCCCTCTGGCTAGCTCTTTTTCTTTTCTTCCTGCCTCAAGCTTCTCAACTTCATCCATACTGTCCAAAAAATAGTAGTCTATCTCACTAAGACTGCCACTACACAGACCCACATGTGCACACGTAAACACACACAGAATTGTGTACTTCTGTACTCATTTACAAAAATCTAAACGGAAACCAAGGAGATACATTATAAAGCCACGAATATACCCCATCATCTTACAGTGTGAAAAGGGCTAAAGGGAAATTTTAAAATTCATTCTGAAAGTATTTTTTATATCTATAGCCTAAAAGAGAATCCCAATTCTAATATCCTTTTTTGTACTAAAAATGGGAGCATTACAAGTTTTAATATAACTCACGTCTTGAATAATCAACTACCCAAAACCTAAATGTATATTATTCTGTTTCAATTAATCCATAATGAGATAATATCAATCTGGAAGCTGTTCCCATGAGTGTGTGTAGGTGTATATGTATATATATACATGCTATATACACATCATTTTTGAAAAGCATATTTTTAAAAATTCCGATCTTCAATAACTCTGTTGAAATAGCAAATGTAAATTATGTTCACTAGACTCAAAGATAATGCCAGCCTTGAATGCACTTTGAGCAAACCTAGATTTAATTTTTCTATTACACACACTGTTGATTTGCAACCATAAAGAAAGATCACCGTTAAGACATTCTTTCATGTGTTCTGCTTTATTTTTGTGTATAGTACTAAACTATTAGTGTGTTCCTCAAACAGAATGAGAATTTAACTAAACAGATCATTCTTTCTTGGTTAAAACTTAGCTATCAAGGTATACCTATTTCCACAGGATTAAAATAAATCAGTCCATGACAACCTAAAATAAAATATTATTCTAAAATCCATTTCAGCATGAACAGAACTAACACACTTAAAGTCCATCAGTGAAATTGTTTTCTTTTTCCTTTTCGATGTTTTGGTCCTCATCAATACTGCCTGCACAGGTCCTAAATCCAAGGCTACTCCTCTTTGGTCTTTCTTCTCATTTCATATTTCTGTTAAAAGTATTCAGGAAACTTATCTTTCAAGGTTTTAGTCTGCATTTGAAAAATCTAACTGCTTAAAATCTTAGAATTCAAATATGTAGGCAACGCTTCCAGAAGGTAATGTAAAACTATTCGGAAGAGGTTAAGGGTAAATTCTGGCTAACCTACAATAACAGGGGTGCTACCAAATCCAGACAAGCCTTGTCTCTCTTTCTCTCTAAATGTCAGGATTAAACCTTTAATGAACCTAACACGCCACTCCAATAATGACCGCAATACAAGCAAAACCAAACAAGGTCTACGAAAACCACTTCCTTCCGAACCCCAGCTACCTTCATCTTAGATCCTTCAAAGACTTCCTGCTTACCCTGGCTTTTGGTATGATACCCTTGTCAAGCTGGCTTCCTGGCTCTGCTTTTATTTGTAAATGTGATCTTAATTAAGGAGATGAAAAAAAAAAGGAGATGAAATCACTTCCACATGGAAGCCATGTGGCTTAAAATGTCTTCCACGAGAACGAAGAGAGCGTGCTACACTGGTTGCTGTGTGTGACCATGGCGCAGGAGGTCTCCTTCACTTCACCTCTGCTCCTTTCACACATAACTACCACCCACCAATCACTGAATGCCGCTAATCTTGCCACCATGCTGGCTGTCCCTAAAGGCAAGTGGTAGCAATTTGTCACATGTCAGAGCTGTAACAAAAGCATTCCCACTTCTTTGTGGGAAGGATTTCAAAATCTTTTATGATTTGCTTACTTTTCAGAAAATGCACTCAAATGCTCAATCTTATTATGTGTTGCTTAAGCAAATTCCTCTAAGTAATTGTATTGAGTGCAAACCCTCAAAACCCTAGAAAAGAAAGAAACAGAATTTCCACCTATTCGCCCTCATGTTGGATCTTGCCCCTACTGTTGGATACTCTTATGTTTTATGGTTTGTTTGGGCCTTTTTTTTTTTTTGGTATCATTGCTAACTTCTGATCTATCTTTGCACATAAATCTTTAAATTTTAGTTATTGAACATACAGTGCAATATTGGTTTCTGGAGAATTCAGTGATTCATCGCTTACATACAATACCCAGTGCTCATCACGAGTGCCCTCCCTAATGCCCATCCCCCATACACCTCCCTCCATCAACCCTCAGTTTGTTCTCTATTGTTAAGTGTCTCTTATGGTTTGTAACCCTCTCTCCTTTATCTCTTTTCCCCCTTACCATATGTTCATGCTTTCTTTCTTAAGTTCCACATATGGGTGAGATCATATGGTATTTGTTTTTCTCTGACTGGCTTATTTCACTTAGCGTAATACACTCTAGTTCCATCCACGTTGTTGCAAATGGCAAGATTTCATTCTTTTTGATGGCTGAGTAATATTCCAGTGTACGTATACACACACACACACACACACACACACACACACACACACACACACACACACCCCAAACTTCCCTATCCACCCATCACTTGATGGACAATTGGGCTTTCTCCATAGTTTGGCCATTGCTGATAATGCTGCTGCAAACATTGGGGTGCGTGTTCCCCCTTTGAATCCGTATTTTTATAACTTTTGGGTAAATACCTAGTAACGCAGTTGCTAGATTGTAGAATAATTCTATTTTTAACTTTTGCGGAAGCTCCATACTGTTCTCCAGAGTGGCTGCACCAGTTTGCATTCCCACCGACAGTGTAGGAGTGTTCCCCTTCCTCCACATCCTCACCAACATCTGTTGTTTCTTGTGTTGTTAATTTTAGCCATTCTGACTGGTGTGAGGTGATGTCTCATTGTGGTTTTGATTTGTATTTCCCTGTTGATGACTGATGTTGAACATCTTTTTATGAGTCTGTTCACCATCTGGATGTCTTCTTTGGAGAAATGTCTATTCATGTCTTGTACCCATTTCTTAACTGGATTATTTGTTTTTTTGGGAGTTTGAGAAGTTCTTCATAGATTTTGGATACTGACCCTTTATCAGTTATGTTTCCAAATATCTTCTCCTAATCTGCAGGCTGCCTTTTAGTGTTGACTGTTTCCTTTGCTGTGCAGAAGCTTTTTACCTTGATGAACATTTTTGCTTTTGTTTCCCTTGCCTCTGACAATGAGTCTAGTAAGAAGTTGTTAAAGTGAGGTCAAAGAGGTTGCTGTCTGTGTTCTCCTCAAGGATTCTGATGGCTTCCTGTCTCACACTGAGGTCTTTCATCCATCCTGAATCTATTTTTGAGTATGGTGTGAAAAAGTGGTCAAGTTTTATTCTTCTGCATGTGGCTGTCCAGTTCTCCCAACACCATTTGTTGAAGAGACTGTCTTTTTTCCATTAGCTACTCTTTCCTGTTTTGTCAACGATTAGTTGACCATATGGTTGTGGGTCCATTTCTGAGTTCTCTATTCTGTTCCATTGATCTGTCTGTTTTTGTGCCAGTACCATTCTGTCTTGATGATTACAGCTTTGCAATAGAGCTTGAAGTCTGGAATTGTGATGCCACCAGATTTGGTTTTCTTTTTCAATATTCATTTGGCTACTTGGCTTGACAAGGGTATCATACCAAAAGCCAAGGTAAGCAGGAAGTCTGTGTGTCTGTTTTCGTGCCAGTACTATACTGTCTCGATGACTACAGCTTTGTAATATAGCTTGAAATCCGGAATCATGATGACTCCAGTTTTTTCTTTTCAGAATTGCTTTGGCTATTTAGGGTCTTTTGTGGCACCATACCAATTCTAGGATTGTTTGTTCTAGCTCTGTGAAAAATGCTGGTGGCATTTTGACAGGAATTGCACGAAATGTGTAGATTGCTTTGGGTACTATAGACATTTTAACAATGTTTGTTCTTTCGATCCATGAGCATGGCATGCTTTTACATTCCTTTGTGTCCTCTTCAATTTCTTTGATAAGTGATCTATAGTTTTCAGAGTACAGATCTTTTACCTCTTTAGTTAGGTTTATTCCTAGGTATCTCACTGTTTTTGGTGCAACTGTAAATGGGATCGATTCCTTGATATCTTTTCCTGCTGCTTCATTACTGGTGTATAGAGATGCAACAGATTTCTGTACATTGAATTGTATCCTGCAACTTTGCTGAATTCATGTATTAGTTCTAGCAATTTTTTGGTGGAGTCTTTCAGGTTTTCTACATAAAGTCTCATGTCGTCAGCAAATAGTGAAAGTTTGACTTCTTCCTTGCCAATTCGGATACCCTTTATTTCCTTTTGTTGTCTGATTGCTGAAGCTTTGACTTCCAGCACTATGTTTAAAAGTAATGGTGGAATGGACTTGCCCTGTTTCTGACCATAGGGGAAAGGCTCTTAGTTTTTCCCCAGTGAGGATGATATTAGTTGCAAGTCCTTCATAAATGGCCTTTATGATGTTGAGGTAAGTTCCCCCTATCCCTACTTTGTTGAAGGTTTTTATCAAGAAAGGATGTTGTATTTTGCTAAATGCTTTTTCTGCATCTATTGACAGAGTCATATTGTTCTTTCCTTTCTTTTATTAATGTGATGTATCATGTTGATTGATTTGCAAATATTGAACCACCCCTGCAGGCCAGGAATAAACCCCACTTGATCATGGTGAATAATTCTTTTAATGTACTGTTGAATTCAATTTGATAGTATTTTATTGAGAATTTTTGCATCCATGTTCATCAGGGATATTGGTCTGTAATTCTCCTTTTTAGTGGGGGTATTTGTCTGGTTTTGGAATCAAGGTAATGCTGGCTTTGGAAAATGAGTTTGGAAGTTTTCCTTTCATTTCTACTTTTTGGACTAGAATAGAATATGTATTAACTCTTCTTTAAATGTCTGGTAGAATTCCCCTGGGAAGCCATCTGGCTCAGGACTTTTGTTTGTTGGGAGATTTTTGATTACTGATTGAATTTCTTTGCTGGTTATAGGTCTGTTCAAATTTTCTATTTCTTCCTGTTTCATTTTTGGTAGTTCATAGGTCTCTAGGAATTTGTTAATTTCTTCCAGGTTGGTATATAATTTCTCATGGTATTCTCTTATGATTCTTTGTATTTCTGTGATGTTGGCTGTGATCTCTCTCATTCATGATTTTATCCTTTGGGTCCTTTCTCTTTTCTTTTTGTTAAGTCTGGCTTGGGGTTTATCAATTTTATTAATTCTTTCAAAGAACCAGCTTTTAGTTTTGTTAATCAATTCTGATGTTTTTTCTGCTCTAATCTTTATTTTCCCTCCTTCTCCTAGCTCTTGGATATATTTTGTTCCTTTTCTAGCTCCTTAGCATAAGGTTAGGCTGTATCTCTCGAAAAAACAATTAAAAGGTAAAGAATAAAAGTAAAAAGGAAGCTAGAACCTATATCTCCTAGAGCTGAAGCTTTGCAGTACTCTATGATCAGGAGACTTGCTTCAAGCGAGTTGTTTGTGCCGGTTTTCTGGGGGAGGAGCCTACTGGGCTGATTCTCAGACTGACTTTTTAGCGGCAATGTCCTCCAGGGTGCAAGGGGGTAGGGTTCGGTGTAAGTGGCTCCAGTCTGCACTAGGTGGCGCTGTTTTTGCTCCCGGAAGGCTTTCAGGGCTGATGGGAGGGATGAAGATAACGGGCATATGGTGGCACTCTGCTCTCCAGCCCTGAAGCTGAAAGTTCGGGCCCCCCAACTCTTTAATGAGCCCACACAGAACAATCAATCACCCTACTTATGTCCCTGGTTTCCACCTGAAACCTGCGTTCACCCTGCCTATGTCTGAACTTCTTTATCTCATGAGCGTGACAGAGTTTCAAAAGTCCAAATCTGGGGACTCCTGTGACATGGACTGGCGCTGTTCCTCTGGGGGAGGGTCTCACGACGCTTTTGCCATTTCCTGACTGATCCCAGGAAAGTGGTCACACACCCTCACAGAGGTTCACAGTTTATGGCGAAAAAAAAAAAAAAGAGCAGAAAGCAGGCACCAAGACCCGCTGCTCTCAGCCAGCTTCCTGGGAATATTACAGTAGCGTGGCACCACCCGCTTTTGTGACCCAGGGGATCCTCCGACCATGCTGTGACTCCTGGGATTCTTCGCTCCCTCACCACCTGAGCACCTTTCAGCCAGGAATGTTCCCCATGGTAGCAGACTTCTAAAAGTTCAGATTTTGTGCTCTGCTGCTTATAATACTTTGCAGTAATCTCTGTAAGCGGGCTCTCTCCCCACTGCCACATCCAGAGCTTGAATTCCCCCACATCAATTCTCTGCACCCCCGACCTTCCAAAAGGTAGTCATTTTTCTACTTGTAGACTCTCAGACCTCCAGTTGATTTCTTGGGTGTTCAGAATGATTTGGTAACTAGCAGTGTTTGAGGGACGAGACAAGCTTAGGGTCCCTCTCTTCCTCCGCCATCTTAACTCCTCCTGTGCACATCAATCTTGGACCACATTTCTCTTTTATTCCTTCACAGTGAAATTTTGAACCTAAAAGTCAAGACATTATAAGGGCTCTTGATATAGCTGTAGGTTTATGGCTGAATGTCATGTGGCCAAAAGCAAACTGGTCAACACAATCACATGACAGAACAGCAATTTTGGTGAACAAGGCTACTGTTAGTCATTGTTTTCTCTAGTCTTGGTAATTTTTCTACACCACAGGGCAGTTTTTCAACTAGTTACACGGTATAAGTGTTGTGTCCCCCCCCCATTTAACCCCTAATTGTTAGAAAGTTAACTCATTCCAACAAATCACCCAGTACACCCTTGTCACAAATACAGAAGGGAAGGGTTAATTTCTGAGAGAAAAAAAAAGGAAAGGAAAAGAAAAAATATCTGAAAATCTTTGAAAAAATACACGAAAAGGAAAAATAAGGAAAGAAGCTTAATCTACAAAAAACTTTAAAGGTACCACCTCCACAGTGCAAACACCGATATCTGAACAGCCAGGGTCTAGCAGTCCTTGTAATTGTTTTTTGGTCAAATCACTTGGTAACTACCTGTAAAAAGTGCCCATTTCATCAAAATGTTGACTGTCTTACATTTTTTTAATTTTAGCTAATTTAAGAAGCAGAAATTGTTATCTCCTTGCTGTTTTGATATTGCTATAACTTTGGGTGATAGTACTATTAAGTATTATTAATATAAGAATTACAACAGCCGGGCACCTGGGTGGCTGAGTCAGTTAAGCATCTGCCTTCCGCTCAGGTCATGCTCCCAGGGTCTTGGGATCAAGCCCCGCATTGGGCTCTCTGCTCAGCAGGGAGTCTGCTGCTCTCTCTGCCTCTGCCGCTACCTCTGCTTGTGCTTGGTCTCTCTCTGTCTTTGTCAAATAAATAAAATCTTTAAAAAAGAATAACAATAGCTAAATATGTAAAGGGCTTAGTTATATACCAGGCACTATTCCAGCTGCTGCTTCTGTATTAATTAGACTATTTGTATATCCCATTTTATAAAGTATCTGCTCATTCCCAGTTAAGTTTCCATTCATTTATTAGTTCCCTCATTCAAGAAATACTGATCAAGAGCGTGCAGTGTGTTAGTCATTGGATACGTATATTGTTGAATAACAGATCTGCTCAGGCTTTGTTGCATTTCGTTTCTAGTGAGGAAGACAATGTAACAAATTAAATATAAAATTACACATGTTATAAAAGAAATAAATAGGGTGGAGAGAGAAAATCAGGGGAGTAACGGAAGGCCTTAAATGAAGAGAATGGAGGATAAAAGGTTTCCAGTCAGAGAAAGTACGGCCTGTGCAAAGGCCTTAAGGCAGTAAGGAGAGTGATATGCAGACTCAGAGAGTAAGAAAAGATGCCATTGTAAGATATCTGGGATTTCTTTAAAAGTACAACAGGAAAAAAAAAGTACAACAGAACACACTAATCCAATTTTTATCTTAAATGTCTTGAGCCACAATTTGGAGAACTGGAAGAAGTAAGAACAGGAGAGAGGAGCCCCCTGAAGAGGCCGTTGGACAAGGGACAGGAGTAAGGTAGATACATTTAGAATATATTTTAGAAAGAGAGAGGTTTTGCTAATGGACTGGGTATGGGTTGTGGAAGAGAAGGAATAAGGATGACCACCATGTTTCTTCTTTGAGCAGTGAGTGCCATTCATTTATTAAGATGGAAAAGACTGGAAGGGAAAGGAGATTTCATTGGTTGGTTGTCAAGACATGGGAGAGCAGGAGGAACAAGAATTCAACTTCTGCTATTTTACATGTGACAGGCCTAGGAACACGAAAAACATGCCAAGGAGGTGGTTGAATAAATGAGTACACAGAGCTCAGAGGTAAGGTTTGTGCTGTGAATATCAGTGTGGGAGTCATAAGACTATAAATGGCATCTACAACCCTGCGATGGACAAGATCATCTACGGAGAAGATGTTTGACGAGAGAGACTCAGGACTGAGATCCAGGGAACTTGAACATGTAGGGGTCTGGTAGAGGAAAGGGGACCTACCTGAGAAAGGAAACTGAAGGAGCAAGGTGCAGCCAGAGACTAAAGGACCCATGATCTCCGAGACCAAAGAGAGAAGAGAAGGTGTGGAGAAGGAGGAAGCAGTCAATCCACGTAAAGGAAGAGTCAATGTGAAAAGAAAAGACGACCTCTGGGTCGGACTCCATGGAAGTCGGTGGTGACTCTAGGCACTGAGAGGGCTGGACGCCAGGCTGAGAGTACCGAGGATGTTGGGGAGCGGACACAACATGTGCCGACAAAGCTTCTGTGACTACGACCGAGTGGGAGCCGAGAAGGGGGGGGGGGGCGAGGGGCTGTCAAGGGAGTTAGCTACTTCTCTTCTCAATTATATGAAAGGTGTTTTTTTTATAATAAATTAAGGCTACTGGACTTTAATCATATTTGCTGTAAAAATCTCCCAGTTTGTTTTTGGCTTTAATTTCATTTACAGCAGTTCTAACATGGGCCAGAGCTATCAGTCTTCTCCTTCTGATGCTTTTAAACTTAGAAGTCTTTCCCCATCCAAAGATCACATGTCTTCCTACATTTTTCTAGTTCTCAATTTTTAACATTTAATTATTTATGCTGAATTTATTTTGCTATGAGGTAGGAGATCATGAGCTCAACTGGGGCCTTTTTATGAATGGTTCAACTGTCCCAGTTGCCTTATCTTTTCCTGATGATTATCTTCTTGGGTCTATTTCAGGTAAGTTCTCTTTCTGTCAACCGAAAGGAAGAGACTTAATGAAGAAAACTTCACTAACTGGCTCAAGAGCCCCAACTAACAGAGGAAGATCTATTTCATAAGGCGTTCTTGGCATGATCTAGTACACTTCCCACCGGACTTCCCAATCTCCTCGTCTTACTCTCATGGTCTGCTGGGCTTCGCACGGACCCCTTTTCTCTACCACTAACACCTTCACATACACACTCAAGAAACTCCCTGCCAGACTCCATGGCCCTCAAGTGGAGAACCATACCTTAGCCTTTATCCTGGAGATCTTGAGGCTTTGAGGAAGTGAAAAGTACCTTTACCACATTTAAAGCAAACTTCCAATCTCATTGCTCAGAATAAGCGGATGCCCTTCAATGAAATGGTAAATCTTCTGTCCCCAATCCAAAGCACTCGGATTTCTGAGTTCTTGATTATTTTAAAGAAATCTGATAAGGAGTGGGAAAGATTAGTTTCCATCCTCAGTGTCAAAGGTATCAGGGAGGATTAAAACTTGGTAATCATATTCTGACATGTACATGAAGTGCTACGTAAAGAAACGACAAGGAACCCTTCGGCAAAACGCCAACAACTCTGTATGGGGTGAGAGAGAGAGCCAGACAATATTTTTAACTTCGATCAACCATAAAGGATTTCAGGAAATCTCGAGCATCAAGCTGTCCAGCTGACTGAGAATTGTGGACATAGCCAAGTTATCCTTCAGTCCAGGGTCAACAGCATCTTATCCTGAGCAGCCCTGTTATCAACAGTAACAGTAACACCTTCTGTTTCGGAGAGGCATAGTGAGGAGAGAAGAGCTAAAGAGGAAAGGAATAAAGATGCTGACAGGATTCACGGTCCTGACATTTAAGCGGAGGCATGTTAACAGTGAAACTGAACTTGGACTTCTTTGAGTCAGCATTACTGCCTGAAGTTGGGCTAGAGATGTTTTAATTTTTTGGAAAATTAAAAGCAGAGGAAAAACAAATACCCATCCCTTATATGAACAGCCCCTCCATAATTTGGCAAAGGCAACAGTACAATAAAACCACAATGACCCCCAAATATGCCAACAGGGAGCCTTCCTATTTCTTCCCTCCTATCCATGGGTAACGTGTTCCAAGGTTGAGTCAGCGAATCTATTAACTGATGCTAGAATCTTCCTCACAGGGTTTTATAATATTTTTAATCTCTGTTAGTTATATTTGGTTCTTACAAAGATGTTTTTAAGGGTTCTTGCTAGAAAGTGCATCAAGATGGGAAGCTATTTGGCAAAGATAAGATTGCACAGAGCACTGGGACAGATAGCTCTGTGCAGATATGAGTAACAGGCAATTTATTATGGCACAGGGCTTCTCCTATGTGATTGTTTACAGGACATTCTGACCCAGTCAGGGGTGTCTGCCTGTACAGACACATGCCTCAAGGTACCCTTTCGGTGTAGAAAGAAAGAAAGCTTCATTCTGAAGCTTCCTTCCAAGAAAAAGAGACAAGGCATTCCCAAACTGGAAAGAGACCCACTCAGCAAGTTCATGCACCAGGCCTGAACGGTACGGCAAGGCTGAGGCGCTGTGCAAATAAAAAGGGGCAAAATTCGGGAGACCTGAGTCCACGCCTGGATTCCTTCCACAATGAGCTGTGTGACCTTGGAAAAGACTTTCACCTTTCTCCTCTACCAAGTGGTGGGAGTGCTGGAGGGCTGATCTCTCGTGCCTACTGCTGCCTGACATTCTGATTCCAACAGGAGAAAAAGGAAGAGTAGGTCTTGGTTGGCTCTAAAAAGCATCTCATAACATCACAAACGCTAAACTCCTGGTGCCGTAAGAACTTCATCCATAGCCTAATACATGACTATGGCAACGAAGGAGGTGAATGAATGGTGACTCTCCTGTCCAACTATTACATGAACAGGCCGGAGATGGCCCCTATGTTGTTTAGCTGAAGCCAACTCAAATTCTCCTACATTCGATTGCTTTAAATATATTCCAAATACACACATTTTTAGCCATTTAGAGCCTACCTACTACACACACCCTACGAAACCGCACCCACCATCTCCTAGTGACAAACGACACGCTGCAGCTAGAAAAGTCCCCGAAATGCCACTGCCCTTTGGAGCTCTCTGTCCCGGAGGTCCTCTACCTTGTTGCTGAGCGGCATCATCTAGCCAGGTAAGCCCCCTCTCTGATCTTCCTGACTCTCCCAGGAAGGCTCTTGCCCTATTCCCCTTCCGGGTGTGGCCTTGTGCCACTGTCTCTGGACGGTCTGCAACTGTAAGGGACCTCCCTTCTCAGGCAACCTCGTCCATGCACCACCCAAATAAAGCTTGTTTGGTACCATCTCTCATGAACCTGTCTCGTCCTTGATCAACTTTCAAATCCCCAAACTTCCTACACCAACCCAGCTAAGTGAAGTAAGCATACAAACCAGGCTCCGGAAGTATTGAAAATGGCCTCCCCTCTATCCGCAAACAAAACAGGAGGTTCCCTACTATTCAGCTACAGCTCTGAGAAATTAAAGAGTTGACCAAATCAACGAAAGGGCTGGAGACCCATGGAAGGGGTCGGTACCTACCCCCCACTGCCCGGGCAAGTAGGAAGTGGTCAGTTCCTGAGCAAAATTACTGATGGGTCCAGAATCTCCTCGGGACTCTGCCACAATCCATCTCTCCTCTTAGGCCTCACTGTCTTTCAAGTTTCCACAGATAAAAACCTGCTCCTGGGGGCGCCTGGGTGGCTCAGTGGCTTAAACCTCTGCCTTCAGCTGGGGTCATGATCTCAGGGTCCTGGGATCAAGCCCTGCATCGGGCTCTGTGCTCAGTAGGGAGCCTGCTTCCTCCTCTCTCTCTGCCTGCCTCTCTGCCCACTTGTGATCTCTCTGTCAAATAAATAAATAAAATCTTAAAAAAAAAAAACCTGTTCCCACAGAAGATCTGATTTATGCTGCGTTGTGCCAAACTGCTATGGATATATGAGCTTTGCCTCTTGTTCCGTTGTTGTGAGAACCCAGGTTCAATCACACAACATGGGCCTCCTCAGTGTCTCTCAGGCTCACTAGCTCCTGGGCCCGTGGCCTCCTCCTCGCTGACTGTCCCCACTGCACTGGGAACCACAACAGCTCCAGAGCTCCTGGGCTTGATCTGACAGACCGGCTGAGGCTCTGGATCCACACCCAGCCCGGAATGAAGCGCCAAGCCACTGGATGTGGTCCGTGCCCTCCTCGGAGGCTGCCTGAAGTGGCCAGGTTACACAGTCCAGAAGGAAGGGCCTTAGCCCCCCTGGGGCAAGCTGTGGCCAAAGAGCAATGGAAGATGTGGAACGACAGAAAATTCTTCTTTCTCCATTAGAAAGTCCTGAGGTAGTTTTCTGAAGAGGCATCCTGTACCACCAAGCATCTGTCTCATTTCCCTTCTCCCTCACATTCACTGCCCTGGGCTTGTACAGAAGACCTGCAAAACAGGCACTGGACTGCAAGGACTTAGTACAAAAATGCAAAATATCTCATTATAAACTTCCATGGACTACGTGCTGAAATGATGATATTTTGGATAACTGTACTTGAGTCAACAATTAACATTAATTTCACCTGTTTCTTTTTACTTTTTTAAATGTGCCTACTGAATATTTTAAATTACATGTTGCTTCCATTATGTTTTTATTGGACAGCTCTGATAAATCAGAACCGCATAAGTCCACAGAGGATGTTAATCATTTTCATTTCCCTTCCCCAGAAGTTCTAGAGGTTGGCTGCCAGTAAAGCCTAATGATAAAAAGAATGTGGGAAGAGAAAGGGAAACAGGGAAAAGGGAACAAGTATTTATTGAGTACCCTTAATACCACTAGGCACATTATATATCATACAAATACTTGAAGCTTATTCATTATCATCCCCATTTGGCAGATAAGGAAGTAAGGGCTCAAAATTATTTTCCCAAGGTCCCAGAGGTATTAAACAGACCTGAAAATTGGACCCAGGTCTGCTTGACTCCACAGTCCATGCTCTTTTCAATCTATCATACTGTCAAATGATTGGCTCTAATGGAATGATATGCATGTTTCAATAACTGAGGTTTTTTGACATATGTTAGGGCTTCCTAGAATTCCCTTAAATCACCTACCCAGGAGGTCAACGACACTAACCAAGGTAAAAGATGCTGCTGAACACAAATCAATCAATCAATATCCCCCTCACCCACCCTTCTTGCTTTTCAGTGCAGGAAATGGAATTCAGTCGGTTCATGGCATATGGTCACCATACATCCATGAGAGCCCCCTTTGTTCTGTATCTTTCTCCCATTCAATCCCATTCTCCCACTGGCTCTTAGTTGAGCACACATAATAAACATCCTTTCATTAATACCCTTCATATGTTTGGTTTTTTTTAAATTTTATTTATTTGAGAAAGAGAGAGCGCACAAGCAGGTAGAGTAGCAGGCAGAGGAAGAGGGAGCAGGCTCCCCGCTGAGCAGGGACAGGCACGGGGGCTTGACCCCAGGACCCTGGGATCATGACTTGAACTGAAGGCAGTTGCTTAACCAACTGAGCCACCCAGGTGCCCCCTTTCATATGTTTATTTAGATCTACAGGTGTCCTGGAAAAGTGTTACTGTGTGCAAAACTGTTTCCTTGTTCTGATTTATGCCACATTATTTCCTGAAATCTAGTAATGTGGACAGGAGTAAATATAATCTGTTGTTTCTGGCAGTGGCATCATATTCCATCATACGTAACTACCACATCCTAGTTATGCATTCCCTAAGCGGCGACACCGACGTCATCTCGGACTCCTTTCCACCAACCATGATGCGGAGACAATGACCGCCATAGGTCTACTTGTTGAAGTTTTGCTGAAGTAAATATCCAGGAGCAGAAATGCTGGGGCATACTCTTATATTCTGTGTCAGCTTCACTAAGTAACTAAGCAAAGTCAGCTCCGTCTCCACAGTGAATACAGTCACCTGCCACGCGTGAAGCTTCTATTTCTTCCCAACCTTGCCACACTTGACAGTACCCAACTTCCTAACTTTGGCCAAGCGGAGCTGTGTCAAGGGGTAGCGTATGCTTTGAACATCCATTTCCCTGCATATTGGTTAGAAGAACACCTCCTCATATTCTTAGTGGCCTTCCGGAGTTGGAAGATTTTCTTAAGACCTGGTATCCGGAGTTGCCACCAACACAAGCATCCGACTTTTCACGGCAAGAATGTTTCAGCTCAGAGGGTAGAGGCACTAGGGACACATGGCCTTGCTCTCCCAGCTACAATAATGCTATGGAGTGACCACGTCCATCAATTTTCTGCAGGTATCATCACTGCAGGGCTTGGAGATTTGGTTGTACAGTGAAATCTCATGGAACCAGGGCTGGTATTGTTGTAAATGTGTCTCTTACTACCTTCCGGTACTACTTCTCAAGTGAGATGAAGGAGAAACGGTGTAGAAAGAATTCAAGTTTGGCCTCCCGATGAAGCCCCATCCAGTCCAGGTGACGCACCAGGCTGCAGTGTTTATAAAGGACAAGAAAATCCGTACTCCACCCCTCGCCCCAGCCACCGCACAAGGCAGAATTAAAGCTGGGTAAGGAGGTTTTGGGACTCTATTTAGCATGTACTTAGAAATGACCATTTCTTTTGACTTGGTTTATAAAGCCAAGAGGTTTTAGATCAGGGATTCAGATTTCTTCCTAGAAATTTGATGATGGGGGAGAGGTGGGTTCAAAGACTGGGACATTTTTTTTTAAAAAAGATTTTATTTTTTTGACAGAGACAGAGATCATGAGTAGGCAGAGAGGCAGGCAGAGGGAGAGGGGGAAGCAGGCTCCCCGCCGAGCAGAGAGCCCGATGCGGGGCTCAATCCCAGGACCCTGGGGTCATGACCTGAGCCGAAGGCAGACGCTTAACCCACTGAGCCACCCAGGCGTCCCGAGACTGGGATATTTTAATATTTAGGTAATTTTTTTTGCTACCGCTTGGGCTTTTCACACACCTTTCAACATGGTTGGGAATAATTCAACAGGGAACTAGGAGGGGGGGTGAATGTATAGCCTCGAATACAATGCACCCTGGTATTAACTTAATGAAAATACTCTCTGTACTCATTTCAGACCCTTCTGGGGGTAAAATTTATCTGAGAGAGTTGACGTTAGCTTTGGTGGGAAGAGGTCCACACTGACAAACTTCTGTCCTTCCCTGAGGCTGGGCAGAGGGAGGGGGGAGGGGCGGTCACTGCCAAATGTCAAATCCAGGAAGTTAACAAAACAACATGCTGAGGAACCCCGGGGCAGCCTCCAGACCCCTCCCTAACGTCCCCATGAGGCAACAGCCAGCTGCTCTCTGCCTNTAAGAGGCCAGCCTCTGAAAAGGATGCCGATGCCTCTCAGCTCTGCCAGGACACGTTTCATGAAGTGCGGGAAGTATTAAAAGCTCAGAAGGACTCCAGAGACAAGTCCTGTGCCCTTATCCCCCTCCGGCGAACCCCCAGAGTCTACGTCTCAATTCGTCCCGAGCTTGGGAGGGGAAGAAGAGGCGACGATGACGTGCTGGTCCTCTCCTCTACCTCAGCCCCCTCCGTTTGACTTCCACCCAATTCGAAGTCCTCTTCTGCTTTTGTCTGGCTGACAGACTCCGGCAGTCGAGACCTACGAAAACAGCTCATCACCGCCACCAGGAACGCTCTCGCTCGAAACTTCTCTAGTGCTGATCAGTTACAGATGGCCTTGACTCAGGATCTGATGACGGCAGACTGTACCAGCCAAGCCTCGGGAGTCACTCGGAGACACTCAGGACCTCCGGGGCACACGGGGATGGAAGGGGTGCCGACTCCCGGCCAGCGAGCGGGCCAGGACTCCAACCGGCAGAACCTCTACTTGCTGGTGGCGGCGGGGTGGTCGAGGGGGGTGGGTTTCTGAGAAAACGTTCTGGAGGAGAGAGGATGCAAAGGCATAAAAATCACTGCCGAAGGAACCAGGACGGAGAAGAAAAGGTCCTTAGGTTCTCTAGCCTCCTGTTCCCAGTCCAGCTCTCCCTTTGCCTCTTTTGCGGATCCCTCCTTGGGGGGCAGCGTTGTTCTCGGAGCCCAGGGAGGAGAGGAAAACTGACCGGAGGCGGTTGTTTGAAGGTGGTGGGATATAAGAAGAGCATCGTGCTCAGACTTCAAAACAATTTCCTCTACAAGGTTGCATTTAAACTTCTCCAGGTGCTCCTCATAATTGCACCAAGAGCAAAACTTTGGCCATCTTTGTGGAAAACTTTGTGGCCATCTTTGTGCAAAACTTTGTGGTTTCCTTTCACAATGTTAAAAATGACCATCTATGTGGAAGCAAAGAGAACAAGGGGGCTTTAAGAGTTCATGAAACAGAGGCAAATTATCATTATTTTGTTCTTCAGTGAACTTGAACAAACTGGGTCTTAGTCCACGCAGGTTGTGTTCCAAATGTAACAGCTCTATTCTCTATTCTCAACTCCCACAGATAAGGATACGAGAGCACTGTATCTTTGGGATTTTACACTCATTTAGTTCTGATCACTCAGAGAGAGAGAGAGAGAGAGAAAGGCAGAGAAGACAGAAGAGCAGTTACTCCAGGCGAAACACTATTGCTATATTCGAGATCATTCTAGAGACAAAGGAAAATGAAATTGAAAAAGTAAAAAAAAAAAAAAAAGAGGGTGGGGAGAGAAATGACCAGAAAGTTTTACATGGTAAAAATGATCACCCTTCGACTGCGCCCTTCCAGCTCCGATTTTGATCTTCTTTTTCCCTCAGACCTTCACAGGGTCTTGCCCACAGCTGGCCCTGGATACATCCTTGCGGAGCTCCACCAAACTATTTCCCTTTCCGGGAAATCCTTCCAATTCCCCATGGCCAGTATGGAGCTCCTTCCAGGAACAGGAGGATCTGACAAGTTCCCTAATCTCATTTTCCGAAGTCAAGGGCAGATTCAACAGCCCGAGGACAGGCAGTGGATGAGGGAAAGGCTCCTCCTTTCACGGAGTAAACCCCGTCAGTGTTCGAGGGCCACCGTGAGTTGAAATGTAAAGATTCTGTCCATCCTGGATTACTTCTACCAATCCACGGGAAGAGAATTCTTAAAGCTTCACGTCATCAGAATGATATCTGACACCAAGTTTTCTCATCCCCTTTCACCCTGAGTTTGGTCAAATTGTTCGTAAGCTAGGTGATCCCAAAGGCAGGTGCTCTGAGCAGAATAAAATAGTGTGTTTGCAGCTGTCAGTAACAGCTTCATTCATGCCAGTACTGGTCTTTAAAATACTGACACGTACCTCGTTTATATCCACAAGAGCTCATTTCAAGGCAACACACGAGAGTGTCTGAAACTCTCTGGAGCGGACCTGTATTTTCTGCTCTTAGAAAAAAAATATGTCACCTGAACCTGGGGAAAGACTTACTATTTCCTAGAAGTCCAAGCCTTGACAGCCACACAAGTGATTACACTGATCTGTAATAAAGTGTCCGCTGCACCTTTATTGATGGTAACACCTGGGTTTTTTATGGCTTTCGTTACATGCTTATTCTCAGTCTCCTGGCTAATCTGTCATCCGAGGACCAAGGGCCACGATGTTCGAAGGGCACAGGATGTAACCTCGGGTTTAAAAGCACACCTACCCCTTCTTCACTTATTGCTGGAAAAGGGCTCGTTCCCACCGCTGGAGTGCGCGTCCCACGTCAGCGGGGACACCGCGAAGGACTAAGAACAGCTGGTACCCTTTGCGCGCACCAACGATGGTATTTCGGGGGTGAGTGGAACGCCCTGGGCAAGAGCAACGTTTCATACGACAGATTTGAGCAAATCCTGACCCCTGTTTACATGAACATTCCTAAGCGCAAATGAAGTGCCAGCTATGGCTGCCTCCCATAGGACAAGTCTTTGAACCTGAGAGAGAGAGACGGCGGTGGATACGTACAGCCAAGGTCAGCTCTAGGCAAAACTCCACGAGTGCACAGACTTGGTCTTGGATTTCCCTCCGGCCCCGTATTTCACTCGGTCACGGCCCCACGAGGATCTGCTTACCCATGCAGCCTGCCATCGGGGTCCCCAAATAGGTTTCACACTCCCACTACCCACGCCCTTTACATAAGCCCTTCTAAGACGGGGCCAGGACCCATCTTTTCTTTCTTTCCCTCGCTTCATGCGCACATGCCAGCCCCTCCTCCCGACTACCGCGGAGGTTTCGCGTGCTGCTGGCTTCACTCTTCACATGTCACACGATACCTCTGATGTGTGCCAGTCAGTTTCCCTGCCCCTACTAGACAGTGACCTTACTTGGGGACAGTGGCTGTTTCTTAGTCACCTACCCCCAGGGCACGGCACAATGTGCACACAGCTGGTGCCTAATGACTGAACGAAGAAAGCTCACAGAGAAATGGGACACGTGGATTAAACGACTGTCAGTCCCCAAACCCAGGGGATGTGAAACTAGATGGCTGCGTAGATCTAGGGCAGCTGAGAAGGCTTCACTGAAGAGAGGGGACATAGGCTGGACCTCGGAGAATGGCAAGGAGGGGGCGATGGTGAAATCCTCAAGTCTGTGTTTCTATACAACCGCACTCCACCACATCCTTTCCTGGCAGATCCTGTTGCCCTTGCCCTGTGTCAGCAGGAGACCAGAGGGGCGCCTGGGTGGGTCAGTCAGTTAAGCCTCTGCCTTCGGCTCAGGTCATGATCTCAGGGTCCTGGGATCGAGCCCCATGTCGGGTTCCTTGCTCAGCGGGGAGCCTGCTTCCCTCTCTCTCTGTCTCTCTCTCTCTCTCCCTGCTCCCCCCCTCCCCGCTCATGCTCTCTCGGTCTCTCTCAAATGAATAAATAAAAAATCTTAATAAAACAAAACAAAGGGAGACCAGAAGGTTCTCTGCCTTGTGCTAATATTTCCTTTCCTCTTTCCCAACACCCCTTATTTATTTAAGGTCTCAAGACGAAATTTGGCCAGAATTCATTTGGCTGACTGAATTTTTTGGGTGGGACTTTAACTTAGCATTCCACAGCATCTCATTAAACATGAACCATGACAAAAACAAAACAAAACAAAATCAATGGAAGTAACATAGACGAAAATAAAGACCATTATCAGAAAGAAACATAAAATCACATCATTGAAAAGCTTGGGATTCCTAAAATGGTCAAATCATAGTAGGTTTCCAGAAACTGCCTCAGAGAGAGAATGGCCATCCATTTCTTTAAAATGTCCACTTACTGTTCAACATAACACTGAACATTACTTGTCTTAGCTCTTTTATATTTGTATCTATTTTTCTTACACTGAGAATCTTGATGCCCAAAAATATTAACAAGTTAACTCATTTGTTTTATTTCATAATATACACAAAACTATTTTAAAATTGTAATGCCAACACTAACAGTAAATGATGGAGTAAAGTTTAAAATTTTGTGCCTTTTTTCTTTTCTTGTCTTTAGAGTACATCCCACTAAAAATGTACCAGAGAGCTATGTTTAAAAGTCCTTTAAATAATTTTCTCTGTGTAGTCATGTTGCTGATATCTTTATACACATTTTAAGGTCTTCATTTGTTTCTGTTTATTCTTGATTTTAAGATTTGGGTTTTTTTTTTCCTTTCTGGTGTTACTTGATATTTTAAATATGCAAACATTTACATCTTTCAAAACTGAAAAGAAGAAGACAAATGGAGAAAAGTCTTAGATCTGTCCTTAACCCCCTACCCTCACCCTAAAGGGAACAGTTTCTAAATATCCAATTTTTAAGCCTATCACAGAGTACTCTGACTTAAAAATACAATAAATGAACAGAGAAGCCTTTGAAAGGGATGATTCCTTTCTGAGCAGGTTCTCTCAAATCTTCTTTGTCAGGCACATACCGTGGCACTTACAACCTCTGCCCACGGAAGGATATTCATTCATTCTTTTTTGAGCCAGACCCATGAACTTGTCAGCATGTATCAAAGGCAAAAAAAAGAAGAAAAAAAAACTGTGCCTGCGCTACCTGTTCTCATGATTTAACAGTTTTTTTTTAAAGATTTTATTTGGGCGCCTGGGTGGCTCAGTGGGTTAAAGCCGCTGCCTTCGGCTCAGGTCATGATCCCAGGGTCCTGGGATCGAGGCCCACATTGGGCTCTCTGCTCAGCAGGGAGCCTGCTTCCTCCTCTCTCCTCTCTCTCT
>LNAC01000407.1:561858-579567 GCA_002007465.1 Ailurus styani
TAAAAAAAAAAAAAAAAAAAGATTTTATTTATTGGACAGACACACAGGGAGAGAGGGAACACAAGCAGGGGGAGTGGCGAAGGGAGAAGCAGGTTCTCCGCCGAGCAGGGAGCCCGATGCGGGGCTTGATCCCAGGATCCTGGGATCTGACCTGAGCTGAAGGCAGACACTTAATGACTGAGCTACTCAGGCACCCTGATTTAACAGTTTTTAAATGCTACTTTGAGAAGCTGTTCTTCTGAGCTCAGGAAGGAAAGCGAGGCCTCCGTGGAGGGGCCAGCTCTCTCTACATCACAAAGTGAATGGGAGCAAACTCAGAAAGGCGGGGGGTGGGGTGGGGGGGGAGAGTTCAAAGTACCCCAGAAATAGAGAAATAGGTACAACGCAAAAATGTCCCAAGTCCTAATACTGTCCAGTATTAGGATTGCCAAAAACCCACTCCTGTTTGGACGTGCTATCAAAGTTACTGAAAGCCACACACGCTATATATATGTATTTTTAAATCCAACTAAGGTAGAAGGAATACTGACAAAAGTGCATACCGGTGATAAAGTGTTTCGAATGACATTCTGCCCTGAATGTTTCCCGGATGCAGACAAAGGCTGGAAAATGTGGCGGGCAGCTCTTTCTAGTTCTGGTAGTGGAAGAAGTATGTGTGTGGGCCAACAGCCTGCTACACAGCCTGAAAACTCCCATCAGCTCTCTGCCTCAGAGGTAACAATCATATTTGGTTCGAAATCGCGTGCCAATCCACAACCAATGCAGGCCGATTAGAGAGCAGGTTGCTTTTTGGCCGAGAGACATGCCTGAGGGACACAGGGTCACCCACCACCTGCTGGAGTGAAACCAGATTGGGGAAGGAGGGGGCGGATATCCAACAGGGACACACTAAAACCTGGTAAGTACGTCACCCCCTCCCCACTAGAGATTAATCCACACCTTGAAAAACCACAGGAAAGATGCTAAAGCAAAGAAGACAGCTGCCTGTGAACCGCCAAGCCTCCACACCGGTGCACATCCTTTTTGTCACTGCTTGAATTTTAGAAACCTGCAGGGAACAATTTGGGTCTTGCAAAACAGCCCAGTATTCACATTTAAAGGGGGAAAAAAACTTTCTTTTTTTAAATTTCTCTACTTCGTAATCCCTTAAGTAGTTTAAAAATGTAATTTAGCTAATTTTACTGGTCTCTCAACTTTTTAGTTAGCTCATATTAGGCTTATTGCGGTCATTCTTAACCCCTAGACTGTCTACCTTCTTTCTACTTCACCTGTTTCCCCTACTCCAGCATTCATTTTCACTGTAATGATTTCACTTAGGCACCTAGGAAATGTTCATGAATTGTCCGGTATGTATCAGGCACTATTTTAGGTGCTGGGGCACAGTGCTGAGATCTGAGCAAATGATAAGAGATGTTTGACCAGCTCTTTCTGGAAAGTGAATTTTGAAAATTTCCATTATCACCCAACACGTGGATACAGAATCCGTGCATCAGAAGGAAAATCCTTTTCATTAGGTCTATCGGCCACATGAACGCCGTACAAAGCTTTTGCAAAGTAAAAGCAGCCACCACTTAGAGCTTATTTTGCACCAGATATTGTTCTAAGTTCTTTACACAATATTAACCAATTTAATCCTCTCGACCCATTTTACAGATGAGAACACTTGGGCCCGGCAAGCTTAAGTGACCTTTTTAAAGTTACTTGGTGGTGGAGCTGGCCTTGAACCCAGGCAGCCTAGCTCCAGATTGCCTTTTTCTGACCCCAGTGGGATTGAGGCCTCCTTAAGATCTGCTTCCAACACAGTGGAATTTAAAACAGCAGGAGGCAAGTAGAGGCATTTGTTGGAAAACTTATATTCCAGAGAGAACTGGCAAGAAACATTGCTGATTGGCTGCCTGACAAGGATGGAACGGGCTTTGGAGAATTTCATATTGTCATGAAATATACATGCGATTTTGACCTTCCAGAAGTGACAGAAACCATGCAAAGTAGCCCATTTTTATCCTTTCCTCCTTTCAGCCCGCACTTGAGATCGTAATGTTCTGGCAGAATTTTGCTCAGAATTGGCTGTGGCTTCCCGAGGGCTGAGACATATAGAGCTAGGACCAGGGACCCATCTACCTTTCAGACTAAAAAAAGACAGTTGTGCTGCTTGCAAAAGCTTTTAACACCTTGCGCAAAACCCCCTCACCTTTTTTCTGGGTATCGAAACTAAAATCCAGAAAGGTTAAGTATGATTTGCCAAAAGCCACAGAGCTGAACCTGAATACCTTCTCTGGGCACGTAATCAACCTGTTCCACGTGACAAGTCAACTCCTGAGTCCTGGATCCCACAGTCATTACATGTATGACCAACAGTGGTCCCTGGACCACAGCACTGGCATCATCTGGGAGCTGGTTAAAAATACAGACTCGCAGGTTGCCTGGGTGGCTCAGTCGGTTGAGCGTCTGCCTTTGGCTCAGGTCATGATCCCAGGGTCCTGGGATCGAGCCCCACATCAGGCTTCTCACTCAGTGGGGAGCCTGCTTCTCCCTCTGCCTCTGCACCTCCCTCTGCTCCTGCTCTCTCTCAAATAAATTTTAAAAATCTTTAAATATACAGTCTCGCAGGCCACCTGGGTGGCTCAGTCAGTTAAGTGTTGGACTCTTGATCTCAGTTCAGGTCTTGATCTCAGGGTCACAAGTTCAAGACCCGCCCAGTGAAGAGCCTACTTAAAAAAAATGCAGACTCAGTCCTCACCGGAGCCGGCTGAATCAGTCCACATTTTCACAAGCCTCCACCCTCCTCCACGTAATTCCACACAAAGAAAGTTGGAGAAGTGCTGGGATAGTCACTAACTCCATTTTCTAGAGATTTTAGTTGCGGGAGGGGAGCTGTCGATGCCATATTGGCTAGAAGTGCATCCACCTCCTGAAAGGTATATTCCCAGCCTCACCTTGTAATTGAACTTAAAATCATCTTCTGACGCAAAACAATCTACAGTTTAAGGTATGACTAGGTTTTTAAGTCTGTCACTCCTTGGGGAGCAGATATTAAGCCTTCGGACGTAAAACACTAGGTTTCCTAGGAGACCCAGCAAGAAACGGCCAATCCCCCATCTTTACAATGACTCCTCCTCGTGTCTTTTCTTCAGAGCAGGTTAAATGTCTTTCCTGAACCCTGCAAGTCCCTTTAGCAAACATACATCTCTGCCCAGCTCCTGCCCAAGTGAAGTTGATCAAAATAATAACAGTAACAGCGACTGCTTACGTGGTGCTTACAGTGTGTCTGGTGCTGTTCTGATAGCTTAAATATATCAAAATCTCACTTAATGCTCACAGCACCCCTGTTACGGATGAATACAGTGAAGCACAGAGAGGTTTAAGTGGCTTGCCCAAGGCCGCACAGCTTATTCAAGGTGGGGATTCTAATCCAGGCCACCTGTCTCCAGGGGCCATGCTGGTAACCACAGCACCACACGGCCTCTCAAAAGTCAAAGTGATGCCACCCAGGGTTCCAGGTGTCCCTTATTAAAATGCTCTCATAATAGAGCCTGATCATGTACTTGGAAGAATGTAGTTCACTTCAGAGATCTGACTTGACCAAAAAGAAAAAGAGAGAGAGAGAGAGAGAGAGAGAGAGAGAGAGAGAGAGAGAGAGAGNCGGCAGCCCCTGAGACATTGTTTTACAAAATTAAAACATGACCTCTGGTCTCTCATTCTTGGTTGTGATCGCAAGACCATGCGGTCTGCTGCTTGGAAGTAGTTGAACATGTCCGTCTGCCCAGAACTGGCCCCAACATTAAAATTGCATCGTGTTTTCTATAAATGAGAAGCAGTTGTGAACTCTAAGGATTCGTGATAATGCTGGCTTTGCTTATCTGTTAAATCTATGGTCACGTTTCTCTTTTCAGCTGCAGACAGCTCCTTTTCTAAATGAAACCTTAAGGGCTATTCTGATATACATGCCTGGGCAAAGCCTTGTGCTTTGGTTGGAGTGAAGAGGGGGATATCTCTTGACCGCCACCATGTACCTCCGCAGCCCCCTGCAGGGAGGTCCCTAGAACGCCAGAGTCCTGGAAACCCAGAATGAAAGACAGCCCAGGAAACAGAACCAGGAGGACTCTGCAGGATCTGAATTCCGCTCTGTGGAGCTGAAGGGCAGGAAATTCTTGCTATACATTTGAAAAGGGCTCCACCCAACATCCAGCAAGACAGGAGATATAAATAAACCCTGGTAAGTCCCAGCCAATAATCCTGACCAACCTGTTAACCACAATATGTTTCCCACTGAGTGGCTGGCGAGCAGCCACGGCCAAGCATCATCCTTGTGGGTGCAGAGAGCGCATTAAACATACATAAATGAGTACTGGAAATAGTTTTAAGTGCTGACTGCCCACGTCAGGGCCCCTCCAGATCCCCAAGGAACCCCTTTGACCATTTCCGTGCCCCCAGCCCAAGCTCGATGGCCATTAGGTAATGACTTCGAGTAGGGGAACATGAAAGCCCAGCTCCCTTGCCCGGGGTGAGTCAGGGCAACCTGAAGGCAGACTGAACCTTCCCGAGTCCCTGTCCTCTTCAGGTCTTCGCTGGAGGGGACACCCCTGCTTGGCTCCCTTCCCTTCCCTGGTTCCTTTTGCCGTTCTCTGGGGGCACCTCCTTTACAATCACCCACACAGGAATTGCCAACTCAGGGTCTGCCTCTGGGAAATGCCACCGAAGAGCCCACACGACCCGGCTCACCGCCCAGCTGGCCGTTAGCATGAACCATCTGGCCAAGGCGGCGGCAGTTGTCACGTGCAGCTAATGAACACAGGACTTGAGCCACCACCTTTTCCTACCACAAATGTGTCCATGATCTTTAGCCTCGATTGCCCTTATTTGAGTAAAAAGGCGGGACCCTGATTCTAAATATTATAAAGTCTCAGTTGAGAAGAATGTACAGGGTGTGGCATGTGTGGGTTGAAGAAACCTTCGAGAAAATTAAAAAAAAAAAAAAGCTTTCTATGTGGTAGTAGTGTGCTTTCCTTCCTAAGCTGGGCATAAGTGATTTAGATAAATCTTCCGGGAGTGGAGTTGGTTTGGGTGTTCGTCTCTCAAAGGTCACAAACGGGCAGTACCAAGGATCTATAAAACGGTACAATAAGCAAGAGGCTATCCCTCGCACACATGCTTAGACCCTGAAAAGTGCTTTTTGGCAACATTTTTTATATGATCTTGCTTTCTGGAAGTTTCCCTAACTCTGTGGGTTTGCCTGTGGCCAAAAAAAAAAAAAAAAAAAAAAAAANAAAAAAAAAAAAAAAAAAAAAAAGTCTGGCTTCCCTTGGGTTCCACCTCTTCTGACACCTCTAAAGCAAGTCCATCCCGCGGGATTCGAACCGGGCTCCACCCCAGACCGGGAGACCCCGCTGGGGCCAGCCTCACCCGACCGCACACGGTGGCTTTCCCAAACGCGGAACAGCGTGCCTCACCTTTATTCCTAGGGCTTCTCCAGAAATGACGGCAACGGTCACACCATCCCGGCTGGGTCTGGGGATTTCTTCACTCTTCAGTTCCTGGTACTGAGGCTCCACCATCTTCTCGGAGCTTCGCAAATTAACCCACAGTTGGAGGCCATGGGCCGGCTCTTCTGAGCAAGGCATCTCGGCGTGCAGAATGCCCCGGCCGGCGGTCATCCACTGCAAACAGCACACCAACAAGGAGGCAATGTAAGCCGGCCTCGAACAGGTCTGCAGGGGGCAGTGACGTCATGGGGACTAAGCCGGGCACCTCACAGGGGCTGCTTCCAGGGCCCCCCCCCCCGGCGTCATGGGGAGCAACAAAGACAACAGCGGAAGCCATTTCCAGGATTCTGAAAGCTGGGCACACTTCCTCATTTGAACTCAAAGCCTCAGACCTAAAATTCACACAAATGCAAGAATGTCCTCTTTGGCGTCCCTGAGTCTTAGATTGAGCTCCGAGACGGGGAGCACTCTCGGGAGCTACACCTTACGTGGAAAGTCCGAGACGGGGAGCACTCTCGGGAGCTACACCTTACATGGAAAGTCCGAGACGGGGAGCACTCTCGGAAGCTACACCTTAGGTGTAAGTCCGAGACGAGGAGCACTCTCAGGACCTACACCTTAGGTGGAAAGTCCGAGACAGGGAGCACTCTCGGGAGCTACACCTTACGTGGAAAGCACACGACTGGGCTAGGGGAGAAGCCAAGCAGCAATGCAGGTAGGACGCAGAGCCCCAGCGCTCGATGAACCTCCAGAGCTGTCCCAAACCGAGCTGAGGCAGCGGAGCTTTTCGACCTCCACAGGGGCACAGCGTTAAGTGTGGGCCACCCCCCAGGGGGGAGCCCGGCCCTGGGAGAGGCCGCTCCTGCGGCAGGCGGCGGTGCCTAGGACGAGACGCAGCTGAGAGCCCGCCGTAGGTAGGTAGCCCGTATTCGCAGCAGCTGGATGTCACGGGCATCCGCTCATACATACACACGGAGGCCCGAGGCATCCACTCACCGTGCACAGGTGACTCGTCTCTGCTTGCTCCTTTCCGCTAATGGAGCCCTCACTACCCGGAGAAGCAGTGATTGCCCCCGCCGCCGTTGTGCCGAGTCTTCGAGCATGTGTTGGTTTCTCTACCAAGCGTAGCAGGGACCGGCCCCAGGCGCTAAGCCCGGGATCCGGGGGTGAAGGGATGGAACGTGGCGGGGAGCTTTCCCGCCTGTCCTAGCTTGGGTTCTGCCACAGAAATCCCGAGACAAGGAGCGAAGGGCAGGTATTTACTTGGGAAGTGCTGCAGAAAGCGCAAGCGAAGAAGGCAAAAAGCAAGCTCGGCGAGGGAGAAAGCCACAAAGGGGGGGAACAAGCAGGTGCCATCTGTGGGTCCCCGGGGCTCAAGCCCCCCCCCGGAGGGGGGCCCCACAGATGGGTGCGTGCGGGGGGGAGGGGAAGCTAGGGGCTTTACCGCCAACTCCCATCCCTCTTTGACAAGACTTCCTCTGGGGGTGTCCAGGCCCCAGCACATCCGGCTGCTGGGAGAGCAGCGGCCCAGGAGATGGACAGCCGTGCGCACACGGGACGGCTGCCACCTGGACTCGGAGGTGGGGCAGAGGGCCAAGATGCAGGCCATCGACAGCATCGTCCTCGTGGCCCTCGTGCGGAGAGAAATCCTTAAACAATTAGACAAATAATCAATTGGCATGTGGTCGTGCTTGGCGCTGGGGTTGGGGGGCACCGCTGGCTTCTGCGAGAGCCGTGAAATGGCCTGCCTGTTCCGGGCGGCTTACCTGAGGGCGCCACCTTCAGGCCGGGACCCAGACAAGGAGTAAGAAGTGGCCCGGGGAAGGGCGAGAGGAAGGGAGTCCACACAGAGGGAACAGCAGGTGAAAAGACTCTGAGGCCAGAACGGGCGATGTCTGTTCCCAGACCTGGAAGGAGGCCCCTACGGAGTTGAGAGTTTTCTTCCTGTCACTAAATCTAAATAGATTTCCATCTATTTAGATGTGACCAGACTGATGACACCTTCTAGGACAGGGGTCTGTAAATGACAGCCCGGGGCCAGATCCAGCCTGCCACTTGATTTTGTACCTAAGCTTTACTGACACACAGACACGCCCGTTCAGTGACGCGCTGTCTGTCGGCTCGCATGCGATGAAGGCAGGACAGAGTGGTTGCCACATCTGGGACCGCAGGACCCACGAAGCCCAAAATACATGCTACCCACGTATGACAGGAAACATTCGCTGATCCCCTGCTGCAGCACAGCAGGAAGGCGATCTCAGACCCCCGCCCCCGGGCCACGCTGCGCTTCTTCCATCTGAGGGCGGCCGTTGGGGTCGTCAGGGACTTGGCCTCCTGGTTGTTTTCCTGTTTCATTCACAGTTTATCCCTCTACGTTTTCAATCTATTTTTCACACCTTGTTTATCCGTTTTTAAATGTAACCTAGTATGGCGGGAACATTCTTACTACCTTCAGCCCACCCACTGGATTCAGAGAGGGCGAGATTTCTCTTTTCAGCCTCACTATTTACTAGCTCTGAGGCCCTGCACGGCTTTTCTTGACATCTTTAAATCCCCATTCTCTCATTTTATTTTATTTTTAAGACTTTATTTATTTGAGAGCGAGAGAGTTCACAAAGGGAGAGGAAGAGGGAGAAGACTCCCCACTGAGCAGGGAGCCCGACATGGGGCTCGATCCCAGGACCCCGGGATCATGACCTGAGCCGAAGGCAGACACCTCACCGACTGAGCCACCCAGGCGCCCCCATTCTCTCATTTTAAAATGAGGTACAAAGATTATTCATATGAAAATGCTTTCAATTTCATGTTCATCGAAACACAATTCAAACATTTGCAGTTAAAATGCCACATAATATATAAATAATCCCAGAAAGTTCTTGACGTAGAGTTCAGACTTAGAAACCCAGCAAAGAATACCCAAGAGTTTCTGGGGATTCTAATTCTAACATGTCTCAAACAAGCCAAAGATGGTGGCAAGATTTGAGTCATCGTCTTAAGTGACAACACCTGCCCCTACAAACAAGATGGAAGACACAGAGTTAATTGTCACGGGGCACCTGGGTGGCTCAGTCAAATGGCTGACTGTTGGTTTCAGCTCAGGTTGTGATCTCAGGGTCGTGGGATCGAGCCTTCCATCAGGCTCCGTACTCAGCTTGGAGTCTGCTTGAGATTCTCTCTGCCCCTCTACCTGCCCTCACTCTCTCTCTCTGTAAATAAATAAATAAAGCCTTTTTTAAAAAAGTAAATAGTCAGGGGCGCCAACGCTTGGGTGGCTCAGTCGTTAAGCATCTGCCTTCGACTCAGGTCATGATCCCAGGATCCTGCGATGGAGTCCAGCATTGGGCTCCCTGCTTGGCAGGAAGCCTGCTTCTCCCTCTCCCACTCCCCCTGCTTGTGTTCCCTCTCTCACTCTCTCTCTTTCAAATTAATAAATAAAATCTTTAAAAAAGAAAAAGTAAATTGTGGCAAATGCAGCGGGAAGGTCTGAAAGATGAGGGCTGACACTGGTACACTGAACTTGGCAATGGAGACATCATGAGTGACCACTGCCTGAACAGCCTCCGTAGAGGTTTGGGTGGATGTTGAGAGAGGCCAACCCTGATTTTTGTAAGCGAAGGATGAAATGGAAGATGAGGAAGTTAAGGCAATCCCCCTTGATTACGCTTTTGAGAAATTTGAGAGAAAGACTAGTTAGGAACTAAAAAGTGATTGAGGGGGTCAAGGAAAGCTCGAGAGAATACAAGAAACCTGTGCAGGTTTCTCGGCTGAGTGGGAGGATCCACAGAAAGGAAGAGGTCAAAAATTGAAGGGGGAGGGAGGAAAGTGTGAATGTACTGGACTGGGGGAGAGCAAACACCAGTAATTGCTCGTCGTTGGCCATACCTGCAGGTCTCCTGGGTTCATCTGACCAACGTGTCCGCAGAAGTCTTCATGGGCCATGCTGCCGCCCTCCAGGAGGTAAGACACCTTTGACAAAACAAGCAGAAGAAAAAGTACGTGTTTGGCAGCTATGAAAAATTGTTCACTTCTTCCACATAAAATGTGTTGAGGAAAGTGTCAGGAGTGACTAAGAGAGAGGCGCAAGCTGAGGGAACGACTCTCCAGTGAAAGGGCCACACTAGCCCATACGGTGTTTCTGAGAGAATTCCAAATAGGAGCCCCTTCCTCCATGTAGATTCAGCCCTGAGCAGCGAATCAGTGCTCACAGCCTGGTGACAGAAGTCCCCACTTGTCCCCTCAGCCTACCACGATGGGTCCTAGAGCTCAGGGTGAAAGAGGCGGCTCCCTTTGAAACAGCAGAGCCACGTTACCAAGGCCATGTTCAGCCAGGTGTGTGGGGTGACGGATTTCAGGTCTCCACACCTTCCCCTAAAAGCTGATTTGAGAAATCCAAAGGCAACGCCTTTCCAACACGAGTCACACAGACTCACTTAGGTGCTCGATAAACACAAGTAAAATGTCAAATGAATCCATATAAATTAAGGTCAACTTTTCTAGGGCCATGTCCATACTAAATCTAAGAATGGAAAGAAACCCCGTATTGTCTGATAGAGTAGCCACAAGCTATTTAAGTTTAATTAAAGTGAAACAAAATTAAAAATTCGGCTCCTCAGCTGCACTAGCCACATGTCAAGCGACAGTCCCCTGGTTCTCCCTTTCCTTTTAGGGAAGCAGCCTGCCCACAGAAAGCAAGTCCCTCTGGGAGGGGTCGGCCCCCATGGCAGTGGCCTTCACGGGTCCGGCAGAGCCAGTGAGAGCTGAACAAAGTCTGCCTAAGTCTCATTCGTATACAGTATTTGGAAGCCCAGCCACGTTCTCCAGTATTGGCTTTATCAGAAATGAGGTATTTTTTTTGTGTCTGCCATCTTTCTTACTCTTTCATCTTCTCAACTGGCTCAGAATTCATGCTGAGAAAACAGGCCATCATTTTTACTCTGCCTCGTCATACCGCAAACGAAGGGCAATTAAAGACCTGTCTACTGTCAAGCTGTTGCAATCTCATACTGTAGCCTTATAATAAACCACCTTCTTCTGGAGCCAACTTTATTGGATGCCAGTTCCGGAAACCAAAGGCTTATATAGAGCACTTACGACAGTAGAAATCAGGGCTGGCTGACATGAGGACCCTCCATGTGTCATTCGGCCAAACAATGACATTGTACAGAATGGTCTCGGCAGCAACCCTTATCCCAGTAGGTGACAGGCAGATGGCTACGGAAATTGGAGGCTCTACACTGGGATGGTGCCTTTCATGTGTCAACTTGACTTGGCTAAGGGATGTCCAGATACATGGTAAAATGGAACTTGCTATACTAATGGCAACCGTGCAACATTGGCACAGGAAGAGAAGAGACCCATTTGCATGGGGAATTTACATATGATGACAGCAATGACAGATCAGTAGGGCAAGGACGCATCTTCTGATAAATGGTATTGGAACACAACTAACGGACCATATGAGTAAAGAGAGTAAGCCCCCACTATAGACGGAAACATGATCCAAATGGATAAAGACTTAAATGTTAAAAACACACTTCTGAAATTTAAATCTAGAGAGACAACAAGAATACAAAATGTCAGCACAAATCTGCCTTTGCAGTGTTTATTATGATAGCGAAAAGGCAGGAACAATCAGATGATGGGTCTACTAGGGTACACTCACTAATTACAGTACAGCCATACAAGAGAATATTACGCAACTGCTACAAAAAGATGGAGATCTCTATTCACTGACACGGATAAATGAAGTACTATTTAATCAAAAAAAGCAAGTTACTGAATAGCAATTTTATTTAAAGAGGTCACATACAGCGACAAGTTTAAATGGGTTCATTTACATAAAATTGCAGATCATGTTTGGATGTGCATGGAGATGCCTGGAAGAACACACCAAAATGTGGACAGCGGTCACCTCCAGATGGTGGGAATTGCAAGTACATTTTATTATACCCTCTTCCCACTTTTCTGATAGTTTGGGTCTTCCGCTGAGTGGTTTACTTTTTTTATAATGGCAAGAACATTTTTCATCTCGCAAAAATATAAAGATGCTACCGCTAATCAGTGAATGAATAGAAGTGATACGCTCTGTTCTGCAGAGATGCTGCTGAGTATTTGTTCCCTCTTTAAGGGAACCGGGGCTGGCGAGGAAGGACCCGTGAGACAGAAGGGAAAATACAAAGAACTGGAAGAATAGTGCCATACTGTGTGAGGACAATGTAGCCAGGTCTGACTTTAAGACGTTGCTAGGCAGAAAAGACCTAGAATTACTATGAGGTCAAAAAGGAACGAAGCACTTAGGACCTCATACAAAGCTTAAAAATTGAAGCGGACAAATAAAAAGCTTCCAAATCTCAAACAACCAGTTGAACTAGAAGGAGCAGTGTCAAGAATTGCTTTCCTTTTCCTGTTATGCATGCATTTTTAATTAAAATAACTGCATAATAAAGGCAATTTTCATTCTGTTTGGGCTGAAGCTTTGGGTTCTCAAAGGAGTCTCTTTCAAATCATACTCCTTCCATCCCCAAAGTTTTTTCAATTATCCAAGACTAGGGACTTTCAAGTTGTTAATCATCTAAAAATATGGCAGGCAACTTTAAAAAGTAAATTGTGGTGAGCGTGACTCATTTAAAGATGAAAACTTACGCAGACACCAGAAGAGGTTTGCGTGCGCGCGCGTGTGTTGCAAGTTTTATTTTAGAAAGCAATGTCAACGCTGTTTCTAAAAGACAGAAGACGGTTATCTCTACTTTTCCTCTACTTTTTCAGTGTGGATGTCCTCTTTTCTTTGGTAATACAAAAGTAAACACCATCCTAAATACTATAAAATCTGAATTAGAGAAGTCTGGTCAACGAAGCTTTACAGAGTTCATAATGCCTGCCTTTTACTACTTAAAGCAAAAACGACTTTTAGCCGCTGGGAGGGAAAAAAAATTAGAAACCAATGACCCCCTTATTTATGGTTGTCTTTTATTTTATTTATTTATTTTGCTTAAGTGTTTTAAATGCTACACTGAGACCTTCAGTGTAAATGAACGCCTGCAGCGGATTTTTTTTTTAACTCAAGCAGTACTCTGAGAGTTGACACAATCCAGATGAGTTTTCAGGACATTACATAATCGCAAACACCTGGAGAATGGCCGTGGGTGGTTGAACTGGGAGTGTTATGTTTAAACTCAAGAGCTGCATGTGTCTCATTAAGAAATCTATAATCTGAAACAGGTGTTTTCTTAAAGGACCTGCCATGGGCCCTGATCCTCCCTCAGTCCTTTCCTCCTTCTTAGTCCTAAACTTTCCATGGATCTTGACAAAACATTTTTGCTTCCTTGCCTGTTCTTAATTCATATATTCGGAAGGACAGAGACACAACGCCAAAACAGGAATGAAAGAAAAGTGGCACTTGCGATGTGAAATTTAAGAGCTCTCAATCAATTCTGAAGAATTACAGCACAAGACAGAGTAAAGTTTCTTGTTTCTTTCTGGCTAGTATTTAGAAGAACTAGTGTGATGATCTCATTCAATGTTTCTAGGTGCAAGACTTTTTCTTTAAAGCAAAGCATTTATATTACAGATAAAACTATGCTTACTTTTAATTTCCATGGGCCGCAAATGGCGGGTTTTTTTCCTATTGGTAGCTGAGTAGGAAAAAGAGAAAAACAAAACAAAAACATGGCTTGAGGCCATGGCTGTTGAGAGAGGCCAGCAAGGAACGTACTGCACAACAGAAGCTGCTAGCAGGTCTCCAAGTATAGAAATGTAATGTTCGAATCCATACAATTAAGGACCCACGCTATTTTACAAAAATGTTTTAAATTACTTGGGCAATCACTGAGACAGCTGGAATATCACCCCCACTAAATAAGCTCACCCAAATCCCGACCCCACATAAACACCTTCGCAAGGGCCAAAAGGGGGTTTTAACAAAAAAAGAAAAGATAACCAACACCATTTAGGTATTCAGCCAAGTATTTAAAAAAAAAAAAAAGCCCTACTGGGTCCTGCCTTGCCATTTCCTGCCCCAACGCTGCCCTGGTGCCAACGCTGCAGGGACTCCCGCCGCACTGCCCCCTGCTGGGGGAACCACTCGGGCTCTGGGGCCCTGGTTGGAAGCTAAGGTTTGCCATTTACCAGGTGTGAAACACGGAGCCAAGTCCTTTAACTTCTTGAAGGCTTGGTTTCATCACGTACAACCGGGACCTAGGAGGAGCTCACCAAGTGTGTGAGTACTAAATGGGTAACGTGCACAGAGTGCCTGGCACATAGGGGTTCAGTAAGTTCTAGAACTGGCACACGTGCCACACTTCCACGGGCAGAGGGGTCTTCCCTCATGGTTGCTGCAAAGTACTGCTCCCGATATTCTCACAGCTCACTTCCTCACTTTTTTCAGGCCTCCGTTCAAACGTCAGGGCCTAAGAGAGGATGCCCCCAGCCAGCCCATCACATGGTCCATCTAGTCTTTATCCTCGTACACTGACTTGCTTCTCCTTCCTCGATTTTTCCCAAAGGGACACTATGCCATATAATTATTTGGTTATTCACTGTCTGTCTTCCCTAAGAAAGCATAACCTTCCCGAAGGTTCCAGCCCAGCATGGACATTAAAGATCTGTGGAACGAACAACTCGGGTCATGATCTCAGGGTTGTGAGATGGAACCCTGAGTCAGGCTCCATGCTGGGCGTGGAGCCTGCTTGAGATTCTCTCTCTCCTTCTGCCTCTGCCCCTCTCCCCTGTTCACTCTCCCTGAGACTTGAGAGAGAGACGGGGGGTTGGGGGGGGGAACCAGCCAGGACTGCCAACTGCAAGGCCTTTAGGTGAACAGGCCACCTCTGGAAAAAAAAAAAAAAAAAGGAGGGGGAGGGTCCTTGCGCTGTTGTATGCAAAGCTAAAAACAGGCCTCATGAGTCCTGGGTGAGGTGGAGAAGAGGCGGATGGAGGGACAGGCACCACAGGTTCCATAAGAGGAGATGCTCCCAGGATCCTTCCTTGTATGACCATGAAGAGTTCTACTCAACAATGTCTAACTACAGAGAAAAGAACAACTGACTTAATTTAGGCAATTTTCCTTTCATATTTTTCTGTTGCTCCCATTTGCAAATGTCCCCCAAATCTACTCATTTTCCTTTCCCTAAGAGTAAAACATCTCATGTGCATATCAAGGTTCGATAACAATCATATTCCTGAATCCAACTACTCAGGTAAGCTGAATCGCGGACTCCCTCAGAACCTTCCAGCTGCTTCTAGAACCCCAGGATGAGGCCAGGAATGCCCTTTCTCTTCGAACTCCACTCAGGATTCAACCTTTTGTGGAGTCTGTTCAGACAAACTATTGCTGGCTCCTTGTGTAATCATCAGGCTGCTAGAACCTACATCTCTTAAAACTGTGGTCAAGGTGTTCATGTCCACTGTGTTATGGTTCCTGTGCTATACTGAAGGGGCCGCAGGGGAATGGTCTGCCGGCTTCTGTGATTACCCGTATTTTCCACATGCAAAAGTGTAGTGTCTGCAGCCAGGGTGACAAAGTGGGTCGTTGGAAGAATTGTTGCTCAAGAGCGCCCTCTGCTGGTCCTAACAGTGTGTGCTTGCCACTTTCGTCGATCAGACCTCACCCGAACACGTCTGGGCCTCCCTAACAGAGCGGCTGAGAGCCAAGCCTGTCTTCTAGCACGCACGTGGGGTCAAGGCTTCAAGACCGTGTGTGGGTAGCAGGCGGCCATCTGGACGCTCTGTTGTGGTGCAGAGGGAAGGTTTTCTGCCTCCATGCTCTCTAGTCAAAAGCTGTCAAGGCAGACACCTAAGAATGAAGGTTTGGGGCTCACAGGGTGCTTCCTGAGAGGGGTTTAAGGGATTTCCTTCTAGTTTTAATATTTTGTTAAGATTTCAGGATAATATTTAATTTAATTAAGCAGCTGACATCTTTAGATGGGCGCGTTATTCTTATTCTCTGATTCAACTCATTGTAAGGATTTAACTTGTCAAATTTTGGCCAATGGGTTTATTGTACTTGATGTTACTGGGCCACACTTCTCAAGTTTGGGACTTCAAGAAGCAATAAAAACAACAACAAAAACCAAAAACCCTCCAAACAAACAAAAAGATGCAATAAAAACATTTTATAATAAAGGGGTCTGATAGAAGGATGTCAGTTTTTTATCTTTTGCCTTTTTAAATAAACTTTGGGGGTAATTTTAAATCTCTCTCTCTTTTTCCCCCCTGTCTTTGCAGCTTGCACAGGAGAAAATGTCATCACAAACTCATGAACAGCAAGTTAGAAATCACCCAAAAGGAACACAAGGATCATCCCTTCCCTACCTTCAGGGAGCCACCACTCTAAGCAGGGGAAACACAACTAAAATATGCAGATTAGAGAACTTGATACTAAAAAGGAGGACAGGGGTGCCTGGCGGGCTCAGTCAGTGGAGTGTGCGACCCTTGATCTCGGGGCTGCAAGTTTAAGCCCCATGTTGGGTATAGCGATTACTTAAAAATCTTGAAGAAAAAAGAAAAAGAAGTACAATTAGTCCTGTGGAAACACAGAGAAAAAGATTAAATCAGATGAGAGCAAGAACCTGAAGGAATGAGGGAAACAGCCCCCCAGCTGGTCCTTGAAAGACTGCACTACTGGGGAAAAGCTGGGGTGGGTCAGGCAAAAAAAGTACAGAGGAGAAAAAGAATTTGTATGTTGTAATAAAAGGCCAGAAACAAAGCATGGTTTGGTTAGTTATCCTGTCATTACCAGATCACCAATGGTCTTGGGGCTGCAAGAAGTGAAATGACTCTCAAACACCCAGGCGGTAAACCAGCCTCATCCATTTCCTCACTGAAGTTCAGAGAGCATTACTTAGCACTTACAGGCAGGAAATTTGGATCCCTGGACCACAAAAGCATTGGGTACCACAGTAATAACAGAGAGACCCTGCGTTGTTCACAGCTGGGGATCCGTGTCTCAGGCGCGATCTTGTTCCTAATGGTATTAACTTGACAATGTTTTGAGACAGTATCAGATGTACAGAAAGGGAACGCTGTTCCAGAAGGAGTGGTAGCGTGTTAGCGTGGGCAAGTGCGGGCCTGGGATCGGATGGGCCTGCCCAATCCTGCCCTCCATGGGCTGTGTGACCTTGACAAGTCACCACTTCTGAGCCTCTGTTTCCTCATCTGTAAAATGGGGTGCTCACAATTCCTACTTTTCGGGATTGTTGTGAAGCATGGAGGTAACGTACAGAGGACATGTGGCCGCTCATACCGCATGGCAAATTTCCTTTGGGTTTGGTCCTATATGGTGGGCATTTCATTTTAAGAGAGTCTACTGATGGAGAACTCTGGAGCAGCTTTGCTAATAGGGTTGAAGATTTACAAGGAGGTTTTTTTAAAGATTTATTTATTTTAGGGGAGAGGGGCAGAGGGAAAGGGAGAGAGTCCTAAGCAGACCCCACACCACAATCAGAGCCTGACGTGGGGCTCGATCTCACGACCCTGAGCCGAAACCAAGAGTCGGACACTTAACCCAACTGCGCCACCCAGGCGCCCACTGCAAGGAGCTTTTCATCACGTAATGATCTATGTTCATTTACTCTGGACTTAATTTCAGTCTCACTTCAAAAGCGTTATTTGGCGACATAAAAGAATGTTGGATGACTGGTTTACAGTCGTTATTATGCCCCCTCTTCCGAAGTGTCAACGTCAGCACTCTAGGAACGCAGTCTCTCAGACATGAACGGTTTCTGTTTGTAACTGCAATAGCGTGGGGGCGGGGAAGATGGGGAAACCTGCTGGGAACGGATTTGGTTACCTTTGAACACTATTTCCGTTCAGGGCTACTTTCCCGCCTGGGACCTAGAGCTAGAGCAGGCCTTGGCGCGGCAGGACGTTCGGCAGCATCCCTGGTCGCTGCTCGCTAGATGGCAGCAGCTCCCTCCAGTTGGTGTAAGTAGCCAAGTCTCCAGAAATTCCCACGTCGGCCTCGGGGAGGCAGAGTCCCGGCCCGGTTCAGAACCACTGATCTACAGTCTCAAGTCTTAAGATGGTGCTGACTTAGAACGACGGCGATAACTGGGGGGTGTCGGGATAGAAAACACTGGCCATTCGTTCCTAACTGGAGGTCAACCTACAGCTTTAGATCTCACCCCACCCTACACAACCGATTTTTTCTTTAAGATTTTATTTATTTATTTCACAGAGGGAGAGAGATCACAAGGAGGCAGAGAGGCAGGCAGAGAGGGGGGGGGGGGGGGAA
>LNAC01000407.1:579613-597815 GCA_002007465.1 Ailurus styani
TGAGCCGAAAGCAGAGGCTTTAAACCACTGAGCCACCCAGGCGCCCATACACAGCCGATTTTTAAAAAATGTATCCCATAGGGCGCCTGGGTAGCTCAGTGGGTTAAAGCCTCTGCCTTCAGCTCAGGTCATGATCTCAGGGTCCTGGGATCGAGCCCCGCATCGGGCTCTCCGCTCTGCAGGGAGCCTGCTTCCTCCTCTCTCTCTGCCTGCCTCTCGGCCTACTTATGATCTCTCTCTCTGTGTCGAATAAATAAATAAATAAAATCTTAAAAAAAAAACACTAGTTCTCACCTGGGGGCCATTGGGTAGCCTGCCCACCCCCACAGCAGGCAGTAGGCAACATCTGGAGATATTTTTTGTTGTCACCGCAGGAAGTGGGGGGAGCTACTGGCATCTAGTGAGTAGAGCTCAGGGATGCTGCCCCTTGCCCTACAAGGGACAGGATGGTCCCCACAGCACAGTTATCCTCTTAAAACCTTACTAGCGCCCAGGTTGAGAAGCCTTGATTTAAACAGCCCACGATTAAGGAAAATTGAAATTATTTATAGTATTTGCTTTTATAAATGATGTTGAATATGTCATCTTCCAGATACAGAACTTCCTTATATGGAATTTCCAGATACATATTGATTCCCCTATTATGTTGGATATTTTGTTGCCCTTTTTTCCAACTTTCTGCTCCCATGAAGGGGATATTTCCTCTCATTCTCTCTAGTTACTGCTTTCATGCAGGGAAGTGACTGATTTTTGCAGAGTGATTTTATATCCAGCCACTTACTAAGAGGTTTTGGCTGATACACACACACAGCTAAGACCTACATGCGTGCACTGTAAGCACGGCTTCTGGACAAAGCCTCTGCCCTCCATCTTCCTTCAATCACACCACCGCCCAAAGCCGGATGTGGCCACTGTGGGGTTTGCTTTTATTACCGTATTTCCTAAAAAGAAATAATTTTTCCTCCTCCTCTCAGATAGCTGTGACTCTTACAAGTAGTTTCAAAATTTCCAGAGCCATATTAAATCGTAATGGTGCTGGTAGACATTCTTGTCTTTTTTCTTCCCCTCAAATTAACAGGATTAGGTCTACTATCTCAGTGTTGGACACAACACGGGAAGTTCGCTGAGAACATAGCCTTCTTTCCCAGTTTCCCTAGAGTAAGCTTTTGTCTTTGCAAAAGGCGTTTGGATTCCAATCAACTTTGTGCCCCTTCCCTCCACAGCTTGGCTTCGACAATGGTATGGCTCGGTTTTGAGAGTACCCAGCAAGCTAGAAAATGACAGGCTATGTGGGAGGCGGGATGGGAAGTCTGAATCCAGCCGTAAGCTTGAGGTGTGAATTGCCAGCATCGTTCCCTTCCTCCCCAGGACAGCGTCCAGGCTTTGCATGCAAATGGTGCCAGCAGCCATCAGGCAAACAAGAGTGTGACTTTTCCGATGGCCACACCCTTGCCAACAAGACTGGTCTGTTCTCAGCACAATCAAAAAATCTGCTGAGGCTTGCAGGGAAAAACGTGAAAAAAACACTTCTAAGCCCAGCTAAGAACTAAGCGATGAGGTCATCCTTAAGTGACCCCGAAGTATGATGGTTTTGTTAATGTCCCTACGCAGGAGTGACCGACCACACCGCCTCCCCCAGGACTGAGGGGTTCCCAGGAGCATGGGACCTTTAGTGCTTGAAGCACAAAAGACCCAAGGCTGTAATTTAAAGGATGATTGTGAAAGGCACAAAATGCCTTTCTTCTCAGAACAGGTGAAAAGTTCATCAACAATGCGCTGAACTTCAAGCGCTGCTTTTTCGAGCTAAACTGAACTTGGGCAGGGCATGGGTTTTTCAGATCATTCTGTTTCGGATTATTCATAGCTGCCCTGAGCAAATCAAGACACGAGCTTGACCGGAAATGGGTAACTACAAAACTATGACACCCTTTACCACTCAGGCCTTTTGAAAACAGGGCTCCCCAGAGTCCTGACTGCAGGCAGGAAATACCGTATGCATTTCTCCCCTTTGTCTTGTGACCTCCAGCTGTGCCTCCTTTTCCAGCACATTCCTTCTTCCTCCATTGTAGGGCAAGTTTTTAACAGAAAAGATATAGTTATCCAAACCATTAAGTTTTAAAAAAAAGGATTACCTGCTAACTCAGTAAAGTCAGGTCCCCGCTCTTATAGAATTACAGTATTTCTGGTTTCGAAGATCATCTAGATGGACGGTTCTCCAATCCTACTGCGCATATCAATTACTTGAGGGTATTGATGAAATGCAGATTATGTGTCCACAGAACAGAGGGGGAGGCTGAGATCCCCATTTCACAGTTTACACTCGAGGTAATAAGAATTTTGTAGAATAATATTCTCTACATTTCTTGGATCACATATCACTATTTAAAAAAATGTGAGTATGTACTCATAATGTAGATATATCTATTTATATTTTATATTCATGTATTAGTACAGCAGAGTTCCACTTTTATTTTAAAAAATTAACGTCCATCAGCACAGCACTGACTCATGTAAGGACCCAGCCTATTTTGAAGACCACTGATCCTGAAAACGCACCCATTATGTTAACATTCAGTGAATGTGTGTTATTTCTCCAGGCATAAGAAAATCACTTTGATTCAAGAAGCCTATCATATATATATAGTCTACATTATTAGAAAGTTCTTGGGGTGCCTGGGTGGCTCAGTCAGCTAAGCATCTGCCTTCTGCTCAGGTCATGATCTCCGGGTCCTGGGATCGAGCCCCAAGTCAGGCTCCCTGCTCGGTGGGAAGCCTGCTTCTCCCTCTCCCACTCCCCCTGCTTGTGTTCCCTCTCTCGCTGTGTCTTTCTCTGTCAAATAAATAAATAAAATCTTAAAAGAAGAAAAAGAAAATTTCTAATTTCAAAGAGATTTTTCTTAGCTATAGGGAGTTTAAACAAGTGCAAGAGGGATGCCTAGGTGGCTCAGTCGGTTAAGCATCTGCCATCAGCTCAGGTCATGATCTCAGGGTCCTGGGATCAAACCCCCCCCCATTTGGCTCCCTGCTCAGCAGAGAGTCTGCTTCTCCCTCTCACTCTTCCTCTGTGCTCGCCCTCTCTCTCCCTCTCTCAAATAAGTAAAATTTAAAAAAAAAAAAAGGAAGTTCCTCCTTCTATTGGTTTGTGTGTATGCTTTGTATACACACAAACCTCTGGGCTTACCTCTGGGGCCTGCAAAACCAGCCTAATCCCTCTTAACATTGTGGCAACTCTGATCACTGAGAAGGGCCTGATTTCCTTAATAGAGAAGAAGCTTCTATAACACAGTAAGAATACCAGCGACCCAAAAGAAAAAAAATAGGCCAAGAATATAAATATGTAAGGTAAACAAATATTTAAAAATGAAAAGATACTCATCCTCGCTCAGATAAGAGAAATGCAAATTAAAACTATGGGGGCGCCTGGGTGGCTCAGTCGGCTAAGCGTCTGCCTTCAGCTCAGGTCATGATCTCCGGGTCCTGGGATCGAGCCCCACATCGGGCTCCCTGATCAGTGGGGAGTCTCTTCTCCCTCTCCCACTCCCCTTGCCTGTGTTCCCCTCTCTCGCTGCCCTCTCTCCCCACGACGGGCAGCACCAACACCACAGGTGCGGCGTCAGGGGTTACAAATAAATTTTAGCGAGTAGATGAATTCAAGAATATAGAATCCACAGAAAATGGGTATTGACTGTAATTATAACTTAGGTTTTAAGGAAAATTCTTACTCAAAAGTCAAGGGCCAAACACCAGCAGGCTACAGCTAAACTCCTTCACAGTCGAAAGTTGAGCAGCTTTCGATTTATAAATTGCAATTTATAAAGGCAACTAAGTTTTCTTTTCCATAATGCAAGAGAAAGCAATGTGTGCCAACATTCGTTTGATTCAATGTACCCATTGTCTTTAGCAAAAACTCTTTCTTATCCAGTTACATTCAGCCAGTAGTTACTGAGTATCCGCACCAGCTGAAGCAATTTGCAGTCCTGACCATGGGAGGGGAGGGGAGGCAATTCCTAACCCTAATACACGACAGATAGAATACGATCGAGGCCACCGTAAATGTCTAATGTGCATGAGACTAGTAAAAATAGAATGCTAGGGGGACCCAAGGAAGGAGAAAGTACACCCTCTTACAACTGTCTTAGGAAACTTGATGGAGACAGTGACATCTGAAAAGACCTTGAGGGATGAGTACAATGGTAACTGGAGCTGTGGGGAGGAGGCGGTCAGGATGTCCTGATACCAGAAGCAGAGGACCACGGTGGGGAGTCGTGTTCCGGAAACCGAATCAGAATCTGGCATGGGTGTAGGGTAAGTGAAAGCATGGTTTCCATTATTGCTGTAAGGCAAGACACAATGCCCCCGAAAAGCTAACAAAGAAGAGAACTGGAAGGCCAATGGCTAAGTGAGGAAGGAAGACCAGTCCAACTACCTTGATCCTTCGTATTATTTCCGGAAGCTTCTTGGTTTACTCAACCTTTACAATGCACTGGTTAACTCTTTACTGGTCCATCTCTCATCTCCTTAACAGATTGGGAACTGGAGGCAAGCAGGGGCCAAGCCTTCTTCTTCCTTAGCCTCCCTCCCTCCCCAACACACAAACACACACACCCAGCCTACAAAAGGTTGCCTGACACCAATATCTTCATGTCACCAGTCTTTACTAAATATTTACTCATTCAATAATTGGCTTGACAAACACACTGAGCTCTGGTCTGTTTCCTAATACAGGTTCTTCCCAGGGAGAAGATGCCTACATTTTCTCATTAACTGTCCCTGCATTTTCCCAGAATATAGGTATGTGTGGAGAATGAGACTCTTTTAAAGTGCCACAATACTGCATTATACATTTTTATCTCCTTGTCTAAAACTGAAAATAAGTGTTCAGCCCAATCTCTACAAATGTTACAGTTAAATCTGTAAATGTATTGGTATGACCTTAAAAAAATCTTAATTTTTAGGCTATGTTCTATTTCAGCCTTGATTCTATAATTCCTTAGAACTGACTTTAAATACTAATAGTGTTCTTGGATTGTCTTTGGAGTTTAACTCTTTTTTTAAGGGAGAGGTGGGGGAGGGGCAGTGGGAGAGGGAGAAAGAGAATTCCAAGCAGACTTCATGCCAAGCGCATGAGCCCCACATGGGGCTCGATCCCACAACCCCCAGATCATGACCTGAGCCAAAATCAAGAGTCCAACACCCAACCGACAGAGCCACCCAGGTAACCCAGAAGCCAATTCTTGTTCTTTATTAACTGCTCAAATAAAAGTGTCTCCAGTCACACAAATTCAAAGAATATTAAAAAGAATATTTAAATTTGAATATACTTCATGTAAAGTATGTGGCTTGCCATAGTAGCTAGTCTATAGCTAAGAACTTATAAATTAATTTAACTATTATTCATTGTTTCTAACTCTGAGTTTTCTATTAGAAGTGATTACTATGGGCACCTGGCTGGCTCAGTCAGAAGACTATGCCACTCTTGATCTTGGGGTCATGAGTTTGAGCCCCACATTGGGTGTAGAGTTTACTTAAGTAAATAAATATTTAAAAAAAGAAGTGACTATTAGATTTTGGGGTGCCTGGGTGGCAGTCAGTTGAGCATCCAGCTCTCGGTTTTGGCTCAGGTTGTGATCTCACGGCCATGAGATGGAGCCCCAAGACAGCTCCATGCTCAGCTCAGAGTCTTTTTAAGATTTTCTCTCCCTCTCCCTCTGCCCTTCCTCCCCACATATGCACGCTCTCTCTCTCTCAAATAAATAAATCTTCAAAAAAAAGACATGATTATTAAATTTAATAACAGAGGCAAATTCAAAAATACTCACTTTTGCAGTCAAATTATTTTACTTACTGTCTCAAAACCTCGATGTGGGTGATCAGGAAATCCGCCTGGTCTACCTCCTTTAAATTCATCAAACAGTAAAAATGGATCCAGATTTTTTAACTGAAATAAAAATTAAATCCAGCAGATTAGACATGCCTTTTAAACCACACTAGTCAGGGCTATATTCACAGACAGATTTAGCAAAACTCACTGATAATGACATAGCTAATGAGAAACTTTTGCAATGACAATTACTTTCAGGCAAGAACTACTCACACACTCTCTCACACACACGGATTGACTAAGTTAAAGAGCTGATTTTATAAAAAGTACAAAGAGAGGAAAAACATTTCATGATCATCTAAAATCTCAATGGTTCAGCACAAAAAAGATACTGTCAATCCTAAACAGATGCAAAAAAAAAATCAGTGATTGCATTATCATAAATGCTCTGGAGGAAGACAATTTAAGTTAGACTACTCTATCCAGGCAAAGATACACATGAAATTATGATGGGAGATGGGCTGAGGATAGAGGCCAAATCTTAAAGGAGTTGGGGTTTTGTATTGAAGGTGATGGGTTTAATCAGAGGTTAAAAAGATCAGATTTAGAAAGATCGCTCTAGCACTCAAGTGGAAGATGGCTGGGAGAAGGAAGAGACAGGAGACAAAGAATATTCAGAAGGCACTTACACTAATCCAGGCAAAAACAAAGGTCCACGCAGGCAACACCGTAGAGATGGAGAATGAGAAACAGGAAGAGCACTGGATGCCCCCCACCCCAGGTTTCTAGCCACGGTGCCGGCAAGATGGGAGAGGCATCCAGAAGCCCAGGGAATCTAATGGCAGCCCTAGACAGCTATTTTAGGTAGTCATTTTAGGTCACGCTGACTTTGAGATATCTACATAAATGTTATCTATAAAAATAAAACTATGTATCGTCAGTGTCCGGTATATTGTACAAAAGGTTGAAGGCAACTGAAGATAAATCTCGAACTCAAATGAGAGGCAGAAACAGATCAGGCAATCATCAGCATATCTTTACGGCTGTTTTGGTTATTCTTGGCCATTTGTTATTCTATAAAAGTTTTTATTAAAACTTAAAAGCTTATGGAAATAAAAATGTACTTCTGATTGGAATCGCTTTGAGTCTACGGACCAACAGGGAAAGAGTGACCTTTTTTTTGAGAGAGAGAGAAAGAGGGATAGTGCACGCACCAACACAGGGAGAAGGGCACCAACACAGAGGGAGAGGGAGAGAGAATCTTAAGCGGGCTCAACATCCGGCATGGAGCCCGAGGCAGGGCTCCATCCCATGACCCTGAGAACATGACCTGAGCTGAAATCAAGAGTGGGATGCTTAACTGACTGAGCCACCTAAGTGGCCCTAGGGAATGGTTGATATTTATATAATATTGAGGTTTCCTATACATAAACACAGTTATCTCCACCTATTTGGGGCTTTTAAAATGTCTTTCAATAGGGTTTGTAATTTTCTCCATAAAGACTCTATATATTTTTTTAACATTTCTAATGACATTGTAAATAGGATTTTTAAATTATGTTTTTGAATAGTAAGCTACTAAGGTATTAAAAAATGTGAATAGAAAAGTGATTTTTGAACATTGCTAAGCTCTTATTAATTTTAATAATCTATCTGTACCTTCTTTTGTGTTTTCTTTGCAGACATTCAGATCACCAGTGTATTTATCAATAAGCTTTTGCCCAGGGGGCACCTGGGTGGCTCAGACGGTTAAGCGTCTGCCTTTGGCTCAGGTCATAATCCTGGGGTCCTGGCATCAAGCCCCACATCAGGCTCCCTGCTCGGCCAGGAGTCTGCTTCTCCCTCTCCCTCTCCCCCTGCTTGTCCACTGGGTCTTTCTCTCTTAAATGAATAAAGAAAAATCTTTTTAAAAAATAAGCTTTTTCCCAGCAGTTCACAAATTCCTTTGGTTGCATTAGATTAAAGCTGTGGCAGGCTGCTGTTTCTCTGGGTTTTGCTAGGCTTGGCTGGTCTCCACATGGCTTGTCATTCTCCATCCTGAGCTGAAACAGTGTCTACTATCTAGGACATGCTGTTCTCATAACCAAGGACGGGAGCAAATGGAAGCCAAGCCAACAGGGCACAATCACATTAACCCGTCCCATTGGTCACAGCATGTGACATGGCCAAGGCCAAGGCAGGAGGAGGGCACTTAAACCCTGCCTATGGGACTCAGAGGTAATGTACCTAATATTGGGGGAATGTGTAATCCCACGGGGGGGGGTGGGCAGTAAATATTTGGGAATAATATCCCAACCAACACCTATCAGCAAATAACGGGTTTTCCCCCTTCATTCTCCAGCCTTACATATTCTGTTTCCTTCTCTTATCTTTTTGCAAGCTAGCGCATCTACAACAATGCTGAGAAGGGACGTTAATGGATGTCCTTGTTTTCTCCCTGATTTTATATAGACTGCTTTTTCAAGATTCACCAGCACACAGGTTGTTCAAGGCAGGTTGTCTGCAGATTCTCTTCATAAGAAGAATTTCCCCTTCCACTTCTAGTTTACTAATTTTTGAACATACACAGTTGTTGAATTTTATTGAACACTTTTTCTGTGTTACTGAGATACTTTTTTTCTCCTATAATCTCTTAATGTGAGTAAATTACGTAACTGGGTTATCCAACGTTAAACCAAATTTGCTACATTTCAGCAATCTGAACTTTGTGGTGATATATTACCTTTTTTATACACTGCTGTATCTGGGTGGTTGGTATTTTATGATTCTTGCCAAAGTGGGTGTAAAAGCAATATGATTACCCTTTCACTTGCTGTCCTCATCTGGTCTTGACGTTGCAAGCCAATGTCATTTCATGAAGTGATGGGAGAACTCCCTGCAGTTATCTGTATCTTAAATATTAAATATTGGGTGAAATCTATCTGTAAAATCATCTGGACCTGCTGTCTTTGTCACAGGCTTTTAAAATATTGACCCCACTGCCCTAATGGCTATGACACTATTCAGACTTTCTTCTTTGTTTCTCATTGTTTTCGGACTCTAAGCCTTTCTCCAGCTTCCTGGCAGGTGAGCTAATTACATTTTTAAAGTTACATGTTTGTATCAGGGTATCTACTGGATCACGATGTTACAAATGAGAGAATCAGACCCTCTCTTTGTCCCTGTCTCTGGTTGCAACCCTCTTACTTTCACTTTCCATGGGAAAACACACGCACGCACGCACGCACGCACACACACACACACCCCAGATTGTGTGCACACACATAAATTCAACAAGCTACTGCAAGTTCTTCACATAACCAAGTCTCAGTTCCTTCACTTTAAAATGTGCACTGTCACCCGTGAAAAGCTGGGCCACTTTGCAGCCCATCTCAGTCCCGAGTTTCATGTGGTGAAATACTAAAAGGTAACTGAAAAACAAAACATTTATTGAATTCTCCCCCCAAACACCCAAGAGGGTGCTTCAATGTCAAGGTCCATTTCAAACCACCCTCACTGCTCTCCAGCATGTCCCCAGTACTTCCATCTCCTCTCACTCACCCCCTCACCCCCTCGCGCCCTCGCACCCTCGAACCCTCGGGAGATAGCACACTCCTTTCCTCTTCCTCCCCTGTCACCTTCTGAATGGACTCTCTCCCCCACCCGGAGCTCTCTGCCCCTTCCAGTGAAAATCAGTCCTGGACCCTTCCAGTCTTACCCTGTCACTCCTAAATCCACTTCAGCTCAGTGGAAGTCCGTGAATGGAACCAGGGCTTGAAGGAGGAGGAGGATGAAAATGCTCTCATTTTATTTATTTTTCCTCTCACAGGATAATGTGCACCTTGAACGACTGGAAACAATGAAACAGGGCCAAGGCCGGGGTTTGACACCGATGGGTGGGATCTGAGCCACACTGTCTCCACATGCAGAAGACAGGCTTCAGACGGCTTTTTAAGATGGCTTTTTAGGTCTGCGTTATTAGGATTCTCTGATATGAAAATATGGGCAAAGAGGAGATGAATATGTATTGCTTCTTGGTATCCAAGAGATAGGTGAAGGGGCTCAAGAGGTACAAACTTCCAGTTACAAAATAAATAAGTCACAGGGATGGAAAGGACAGCCTTAGGGAATATGGCCAATAGCACGGTGACAACGTTGTCTGCTGACAGGTGATGACCAGGCTTGCGGTGGCGAGCAGTTCGAAACATACGTAAATATCAAATCAGTATGTGCTACACCTGAAGCTGATACATCATCCGTTATACTGCAGCAGAGAAGTAAAAATACCACCACACACACACACACACACAGGAAAACTTAAAAAAAAATGGAAAGAGTTTCACATGAGTAAGTGTGTCCTGCTGTTAAGGAAATGGTGAAAAGCACCATCCGCTGCTCGCAGGACAACAGTCATTGCTTGGCAAGGACTGTTTGTTCTAAACCGATCGCACATTCGAACCTTCTGGTCGCCAATCCATGACACGGGGACATGCAGAGGAAGAAAGGCATCACAAGCAAAAGCCTGCGGAAGCCGGGGGCTGGTTGACAAGGGCCAGAAGGATGAAGTGTTTATGGCCAAGAGACGGGGCGCAGGTATGAGACACTCTTCCTCTAATGAGCAAGAGTATCTTGCATCAGACTTGCATCAGTACTAAAGTGTGATTTGCAGGGCTGGGTATTAGGCCCTATTAAAGTTCCTAACGTTCTAGGGGCACCTGGATGGCTGTGTCGGTTAAGCGTCTGTCTTTGGTTCAGGTCATGATCCCAGGGTCCTGGGATGGAACGCAGTGTCGGGCTCCCTTCTCAGTGGGGAGACTGCTTCTCCCCCTCCCTCTGCAGCTCTCTCTGCCACTCCCCCTGCTTGTGCTCGCTCTCTGTCAAATAAACTCTTTTAAAAGAATAAATCAAGTTCCTAACATTCATTAAACATTTAGCAAGTATTCAAGGGCAGGTCAAGGGCATGCCTTGTGATCTGTAGGCAGGATCTGATCGCTAGAACTCGGAGTTTCTACATTTTGACTTGGTCACCAACTCATCCACACCTTTCTCTCTCTACATATTAAACTGATGAGCTTTTCAAAGTTTTTGAACCATAGAATGTCCTTTCCTTCACACAGTTCCAAATCCTTTAGCTGCCAAATTCAGGTGGCAGCTTCCAAGCTCTTTCCTTTGATGTCTTGGGAAGGCCAGTCAAGACCTGTGGCCACCACCACTCCAGTCCGTGGCACTCCCTCAGTAAAGCTCCAGCTGCCTGGCATTTTATTTACATCAGGAAGCGCTGGACCTAGCTACCAGGAATGTTAGTTCCTTGCATATAGGGCCAATGTTATGCTTTTTTATGATGCTCCACTGCATCTAGAATAATTCTGTGTGCATAGAAGGTACTACAGACACCCCAAGTGGTCCTTGTGTTAGGTCCCTAGGCACCCTTGTAGCTGGGTGTGGTCATGTGACTGACTCTGGCTAATGAGAGGGATGTAGAAGTAGCTGGGTGGGCCTTTTAGGGAAATTCTTTATATTTATTTAAAAAAAAAGGATGGATAGCTGGCACCTTGCTCTTTTCCCTCTTCCTCCTCTCAGCAGAAGGGAAAGACCCGTCGAAGGCAGACTCCAGCAGCTCAGACTACCTCCTGGGCCTACTCAGCATCTAGGCAGGGGCTCGGCTGTAACAGTGAAAAGGCACAGGGGCGCCTGGGTGGCTCAGCTGGTTAAGTGACTGCCTTCGACTCAGGCCATGATCGTGCCCCCGGGATCAAGTCCCGCATAGGGCTCCCTGCTCAGCGGGGAGTCTGCTTCTCCCTCTGACCCTCCCCTTCTCATGCTCACGCTCTCATTCTCTCTCAAATAAATAAATAAAATAAAATCTTAAAAAGAAAAAAAAAAGGCAGAAGGAAACTGGCAGCACGAAGTCCAGACTGAGATCTAGATTCAGCCTTGAATGGACTTGAGCTCTGACTCCAAGCACCCCTCTACTATGATTCAACACCCAGAGACCTTGGTAATGGACAGCGGCATCTACAGAGGCTGTATCCATCAGGACCAAGATTCCTCAAGGTTATTTGATGATATCAGGGGACTCATAATTTTTAAGTATGTAATGGGATTACAGTTTAATTTTTTAAAGTTGGAATCTTCTAGAGACACAAACGGAAGTATTTATAAGTAAAAGGAAATGATTCGCCTTTAAAATACTTTGAGGGCAGGAACAGATGGGGGATACAGAGGAAACAAGAACGTCCACGAGTTGGGTACATGGAGATTCATTACACTCTTGTCTCTATTTTTCTAGGTTTGCAATTCTTCATGTTAAGAAAAAAAAACATGTCTGAGTGTGGTCCCAGGAAAATCACGTTCCACCAAGGAGTGTTCAAGTGGAAGGGGGAGTGGAGCCCAGAGGTGAGTACAAATGAGTCCTGGGCTTTCCTCCTGCTGGGAGCACAGTTGAGGGAGCCACTAACGTCACACTATACAATCAATCATTCGCATTCCAGCTTGGCTGCCTCAGCCCACACAGAAACCTAATGAAAGGTGTGAGCCAACCCACTCCGTCTCTTCTTTTTTGTTCATCACCAAAAGGCTCAGTGAAAGCTTTGTAAATACCTCTACTTCCTCATTTACGGCCATAGGGAACAGGTCACTGAGTGCCACTCACACCAAACGCTGTTGTAAATTCTACACTAAAATAGCTTTGGGCTCCAAAGTGTTGGTGATGTTTCTTCAGAGACAAAGCGTTGGCACAAAAAATTTAAAACATACTGTCCTGAAACTAGATCAGTGCTTCCCTTCTCTGCTGATTGGAGGGTGAGGGGTCTACCATTCTGACATGTTGATAGAGTGCAGAGCGCTAGAAAATATGGTGACAATCTAAATGGTCAAAAGTAGGTCCATGAGTAAGACAATAACGGTATGCCGCACCCGGGAACACGTCACAGCTGTTTAAATGATGTTCGTGAAGGGGCCGCCTGGGTGGCTCAGTCGGTTAAGCGTCACCCTCCTGATTTCAGCTCAGGTCGTGATCTCAGTGTTGTGAGATCGAGCCCCCAAGTTGGGCTCCGCACTGGGCGTGGAGCCTGCTAAAGATTCTCCCTCTCCCTCTGCCCCTCCTGGCCTCACATGTGTGTGTGCGTGCTCTCTCTCTCTCTCTCTCCCCGCCCCCCCAAAAAAAGATGTGCATGAAGAATTTATAATTCCAAGGGAAGTGCTTATGTTACCCTGTTAAACGAAAAAATAAGGATACAAAATTGTTTAGTTTATATAATCCCCATGACGTAAAATATACAGCTATAATGGAGACAAAAGGAAACACCCTCTGTGTTAATCATGATTAAACCAGGGTGATGACATTAGGAATGATTCCGATCCACATATTTTTCCTTAGAGCAGAGGTATACATGGGAGACCCTCTGAATTAGTAGAATGTGGGGTCTTTATTTATTTATTTTTTAAGATTTTATTTATTTATTTGACACAGAGAGAGAGAGCTCACAAGTAGGCAGAGAGGCAGAGAGAGAGAGAGGAGGAAGCAGGCGGGACTCAATCCCAGGACCCTGAGATAAGGACCTGAGCTGAAGGCAGAGGCTTTAACCCACTGAGCCACCCAGGTGCCCCGAATGTGGGGTCTTTAAAGCACAGGTTTTCAGCCAGGGACTCTTAACTGAGTACCATAGATAGAATTCAGGGCAGCTATAAATTCATCTGGGAAAAAAATTACATCTTTAATTTCACTAATCTCTAAGTGAAAATTGTTTTTTCATCTGGAATTTTTTTTTTGGTAGTAAAATGTACGTAAGAAAATTTACCATTTTAATTTTTTTTAAGTACACGGTTCAGTGTCATTAAGTACATTCACATTGGTTAGCAAGAGTCCCCACCAGCCATCTCCAGGCTGAAATGCAATACTTTAATCGTGAATGCAGTCAAAGCAGCACAGTAAATCACCAGTACCTGCGACTCTGTCACCACTAGAAATCAAAGCTGTTTCATATGACGTGACAGTTGTTGCAGGTATACTGAACTACTTTTTTTTAAAGGTATTTTTTTAAAGATTTTATTTATTTATTTGACACAGAGAGAGAGATTACAAGTAGGCAGAGAGAGGAGGAAGCAGGCTCCCTGCTGAGCAGAGAGCCCGATGCGGGCCTCGATCCCAGGACGCTGAGATCATGACCTGAGCCGAAAGCAGAGGCTTTAACCCACTGAGCCACCCAGGCGCCCGACTGAACTACTTTTTTAAAGATTTATTTATTTATTGGGGGGCGGAACTCGATCTCAGGACCCTGAGATCATGACCTGGGCCAAAACCAAGAGTCAGATGCTCAACTGACTGAGCCACCCAGGCGCCCCAGGATACTGAACTATTATTATCCATGCCCCCTCACAGCTTTGAAATTAGGTAGTAATATGACCTGCCACCGAGTCTTGTTATTTAATGCAAAATTACTAGATTACAAATTTGTTTTGTAATATTTTGCTCGCCATACTGCGATATGTTTTCCTTTGTAATCCTATGTATTTTATTTCACACATTTGAAAAGTATTATTCTGGGGCGCCTGGGTGGCTCAGTCAGTTAAGGGTCTGCCTTTTGCTTGGGTCATGAGCTCATGTCCCTCTCCCTCTGCTGCTGCCCCATTTGTGCTCTCTCACTCTCCCCCTCCGTCACATAAATAAATAAAATCTTAAAAAATATACATTAGTCTGAGAAGAAACGTGTTGGTTTCATCAGACCGCCAAAGGGGTTGATAGGACACAAAAAATTTAGAAACCTTCAGCAGATGTGTTCCGACAGTTGCAGTCATTAAAGCATTAGCTACCTTTGACACAAATAATGGCTTTACTAATGGGTGTCCAAATTCTTCATAATTGTTCTGTCGGTGATGTGGCCTGGTAGAATATGATACCACATCCATCTCCATGTCCCCAACACCCACGGTGCATTTAGCCCTTAAAATTATCCTGTTTGCGTGTATCCCTTTGGAAAACAATGTCTGATGGACCCCAAATGACGTTCACGGGTGAAAAGAAAGCTAACAGCAGAAAGAGTACGAGAATTATCAGAGCCTATTTTAAGCGGAGGAACAAACTGACCTCATTTTTTAAAAAGTATCCACTTCCCTAATCTACTTCTTCCTTTATCCAAAAATACGTGGGGGGGGGGGAGGGTGATCAACACCACTAATCGTCAGGGACAGAAATGCAAATCCGAACCACAGTGAGAGCTCACCTCACACCTGTCAGAATGGCTAGCGTCAAAGAGACAAGAAATAACAAGTATAGGGAAGGGTGTGGAGAAAAAGAAACCCTTGTGCACTGTCAGTAGGAATGTAAATCGGCGGAGCCACTATGGAAAACAGTAGGAGGTTCCTCAAAAAATTAACAATAGGACTACCATATGATCCAGCGATCCCACTGCTGGGTGTTCACCCAAAGAAAACAAAAACACTAACTTCCAGAAAGTGATCTGCTCCCCCACATTCACTGCAGCGTTATTCACAATAGCCAAGACACGAAAACCACCTTAACGCCCACTGAATGGAAAAAGAAAGTATGATATATATGTGCGTGCGTACACGTACACACGTACACACACACACACACACACACACAAGATATTACTCAGCCACAAAAAATGAGATCTTGTCTTGCGCAACAACATGGGTAGATCTTGAGGGCATTATGCTAAGTGAAATAAAGAAAGCCAAATACCATATAAGCTCACTTACATGTGGAATCCAAAAATAAATAAATGAACCAAGCTCAGAGACGCAGAGAACAGCTTCGTGCTCGTTGCCAGAGGCAGGGGGTGGAGGGGTGGGTGAAATTCGTCAAGGTGTTAAAGAAATACACAGTTCCAGTTATCAGATAAGTGAATTATAAGATCAATCAGTCCTGGGGATGTCATGTACAGCATGCTGACCGTAATTAACATCATTGTTTTGCATATTTAAAAGTTGTTAAGAGAGTACATCTTAAAAGTTCTCATCTCAAGAAAAAAAAGCTGTCTATGTATGGTGACAGATGTTAACTAGACTGATTGTGGTGATTGTTTTGCAATATACACAAATACCAAACCACTATGTTGTCCACCTGAAACTTACAATGTCATAGGTCAGTTATACTTCAATCAAAAAATGTTTCTGGAATGTGGGATGGTGATGAACGCTGTGTTCCCTGGGCTATAACCACCATTTGATACCCTTCTGTACAAATAAGATGTTCTTTTGTGCAAGTCCCACGTCCTCTGTAGTTTTCAGGTAAAACTGCTCTCTCATGCTCAAAGAGATCTACCTAACCTAAAATCACCTCCTATGAGAGAAGCCTTCATGCACCCCCCCACAGGAGGTCCACAGAGTTGGGTGTCCATGGTTTGTCCATGAACCGAAATTCCTGGCAAGGCTGACTGGCCAAAGTGGGGAGACATGACCCAAACCAAGTCAAAGAGATGCTCTTCCCTGGGAATCTGGAAGCGGACCTAAAGTTACTCCCTGGTGCTTTGAACTGCAGGAGAGTCATCTTGGGGCTATAAGGTGGGCATGTTTGGCAATGTGTGTGCTCAGGCTGGTAGCTCACCCCAGGATAGGACGAGGGAATGCGGAGAGGGGTGGAGAGGCTTCAGCTGCACCTTCTGTGCCAGACCTCTGTACCCATGTTAGCGAAACCCCCTTTGGGATAGGGCTGGTCCAGTGGGGACCCTAACTGCTGAGTTTAGAGCTGGCCCCTATGGCACCCCCATAAAGCAACTCATGATTGTCCCGGGCCCTGTCTTCCCAACTTAAGCCTCAGTGTCCCACCAGTGCCTTCTGCAGGAAAGCACAAAACAGCCCCCCAAGCAGCTTACCTCGGGTCTGCCAATGCTTCTTCGGACCCTGGCTCCGACCCCTTCCGACTGCTCCCGGCTCAGCACCGACAGGGTCACCTTCTTGGAGGACGCCATGGCAAAGGCTGAAGAGTGTCCCGATGCTGAGTTGTAGAGGTTAGAGGGCCAAAGGGGGAGCAACAGAAAAGAAAAATCATAAGGAGGGCACATCCAAAGACTACGAAATAAAGGATATTCAATTCAGACCTGCCCAAAATATTAACAGCTACAATATACTGGCTGCTTAGTCTGCACAAGACCTGGGTTAAGAAATTTAAAACAATAATGCTGGTGAACATGAACGAGTACTAATGCATTAGGACCACTAATTATTTGCAATCTCATGCAATCCTACAGTCATCTTTTACAAGGTTTAGCAGTAACAGCTCTGCTGGGCGCTTACTAACCTTTAATAAGCACTTTACCTGCTTTCCCCCCCCCTTTTTTTTTTTGAAGCAGGCTCCATGCCCTATGTGGGGCTGGAACTCATGACCTCACGGTGGAGAGTCGCAAGCTCTACTGACTCAGCCAGCCAGGCGCCCCTTTATCTGCTTTATCTCATTGCCATTTCTCAACCTCCCCAACCCCGCGTTGCTCCCCCACGAGGTAGGTGCTACCTGAGGCCGAGAGAGATTTATGTAGTGACTAAGAGAACACGAAGGAAATCCATGAGGTCTGTGACTCTCACCAGAACACGTTCAAGATCTTGGCACTGAAAGGATCTTCCAGCATCACCAATTTCAAAGATCCATCCATCCCTAAAGTTCATGGCCAACTTTAGTGGCAAGAAATCTTTGAGCTTTGTCAGAAAGTGTCCAAGAGCAAAGGAAACTGAAGGAGGAGGTGTCCCTGACATGCATCCTGTATTTGAGGACCAGCCTATACCCAGCCTTGGCTATTCAGAAGAGTTTTCTCTCTGTGGGCGTGAGTTCCTGAATAGGGTATCCCAGAACAAACATAATCCATCTCTTTGCCACTTCAAATGCTTGCAGAGGGTACCGCCAAACCTCTACAACTCCTTTTCGCACAAAACACAACCCATTCCTTCAAAGAGTGGAGAGCTGCTTTAGCAAGAAGCATAGACCCGAGAGCCTGAGAGCCTGAGAGCCTGAGCGCCTGAGCGCCTGGGTTTGCATCCCGGCGTCCTGAGGCACCAGCTGTGTGACCCGACGCCACTCGCTAAGCCTCTCTGTTCTTCCGTTCGTCCATCTGTGAAACGGGGGCACTACGACTGTCTACCTCAAAGGAGTGTAGTCAGCCCTCTAGGAATGCGAGCCGCTGTTCAGAGCACTCCACTCCGCAACTCCCGGCCGGTCGGTCAAAATGTGTCCTCCCCGGGGCAGGCGCTCAATCAATCATATAATCGGTACTTATCGGCTGCTGGGAAAGTGGGGGCTCAGAAATGAGTTCGGTCCTCAGAGCGGCACAGAACCCTCATCACCTCCCTGCAGGCGACCAGGACGGGTTTCCCCCTACGTGCGCCCCTTCTAGGTCCTTCCGGACTCCCGCCCGCCAGTCCTCTGCACGCGAACCACCGACCAGGCGCTTA
>LNAC01000407.1:598514-628382 GCA_002007465.1 Ailurus styani
ACTTGTCAGCTGGGCGAGCTGGGCCAGGTGGCTCAGCCTCTCTGTGCCCCCAGTCCTTCCGCCGTGACACGGGGATGGGAGAATAGAAGCCACCTGGGCGGGTTGTAGTGCTTAGTCGATGAGCCGGGTATGCCCTCAGTGCTACGCGATGGTCTGTAGCATAAATAAGTTGCGGGGGGCGCCTGGGTGGCTCCGTGGGTTAAAGCCTCTGCCTTCGGCTCGGGTCATGGTCTCAGCGTCCTGGGATCGAGCCCCACGTCGGGCTCTCTGCTCCGCGGGGAGCCTGCTTCCTCCTCTGTCTCTGCCTGCTTCTCCGCCTACTTGTGATCTCGCTCTGTCAAATAAATAAATAAAAATCCTTATAAATAAGTTGTGGGCTGTTTGGCACTTAGAACAAGCGTATCATAACAGCCTTAGAACAAGGCGGGGGGGCGGGGAGGAAGATGAGGGGGTCGCAGAGCCAAGACTTTTTGTGCTCCTGCCTGAAAGAGACAGGCTGTAGTGGGGAGACAGTTGGTTAAGAGCTTGGTTGTTGCGGGGTGCAGGGGGCAGGCGCTGGAGAGTCTTCCCAGAGCAGGGGGGGAGCTGCGGGAGCCAGTGAGCGGATTGATCTAGTTCACTGCTGGGACGCTTAAGCAGGGGTACTGGCTTGGCTGCCGGTTTCTGGTTTCTGCCGTCTAAACACCAGAAAGCTCACTGCGTGCTTTTGAGAAAGGCAAGACAGTGGCGCTTCTAAAACAGGGGCCAGAAAACTCTGTAAACGGTCAGAAGGTAAATGTTTTCAACTTTGCAGGCCACGTATGTTCTCTGGGAACACTGCTCCCGGTAACCTTTGTAGCAACAATCAGCCACCGACAGCATGTCAAATAAATGGGTGTGGCTGTTTCAATAAACCTTTAATTATGGTTACCGTTGGGGAAGAAGGATTTCCTCTGCCCAGCAAGATCCTTCTAGCTGGACTAAGAATCAGATTGACATGAGCTAGAGGAACAGGAGAAAAATCAAATTTAATTTCCTAAGTACGGGGAATCCACACAGCCTGAAACAGCAGAGCCCCCAAGGAGCCTTGAGGCTTAGCTGGTGTCCTGAGCTCAGGGGAGGGGGCGGGGTGTGGGAAAACAAAGGGAAGGAAGAGCGTTTGCAAGAAGGTTTGAGATGTCTGGAAAACAAACTTTGCCATGCTATGCACCTAAGTTTCTCAACTAAAGAGAAACCTGTTACTAGCTCTCTTCTTGGTATGGGTTCTCCTTTCCAGTGTAAATAAATGTACGAGGTTTCAGGAGTGGTAAAGCGCTTTTCCCGAATCTGTTGACTTTTGATCTCTTTTAACTCAAAATAATCTTCCTGCCAAAGTGGCCCATCTGGGGGGACACCTGGGGGTTCAGTCCCTTAAGCATCTGCCTTCGGCTCAGGTCATGATCCCGGGGTCCTGGACTTGAGCCCCACGTTGGGCTCCCTGCTCAGTGAGGAGTGGGCTTCTCCCTCTCCCTCTGCCCCTCTACCTGTTTGTGTTTTCTCTCAAATAAATAAATAAAATCTCAAAAAAAGTGGCCTATCTTGAGGTGACCTGCCCTTGCCCCTACGACACTGAAAGTTGAATTTCATATACTTTTCACTTGTCATGAAATATTCTTTTGATTTTTTTTTTAAATTTCAACCACTTAAAAATGTAAAAACTGCTCTCAGCTCACAGACTGTAAAAACTAGCTGGTGGGCCAGGCTTGCCTGCAGGCCTAGTTTGCAGACTGCTGCTCTAAAAGAACACAGGGTAGTAGGGGTACCTGAGTGGCTCAGTCGGTTAAGCGGCTGCCTTCGGCTCAGGTCACGAACCCAGGGTCCTAGGATCGGGCTACTCCGCAGAGAGCCTGCTTCTCCCTCTCCCTCTGTCTGCCTCTCTGCCTACTTGGGCTCTATCTTTCTGTCAAATAAATAAATAAAATCTTAAAAAAATAAATAAAAGAAAAGAACAGGGTAGTAGAGGAAAAAGGACTTTCCCCTGGACTCTTCATTGGTCAGTTGGACTCAAATCCTTCCTCTCTACCTTACTGTGATTCAAGGTTAATTGAGATAATACACATGAATATTAAAAGTGCCATGAAATAATATAGTATTGTTACTTATCATCGTTATACTGACTTCTGAAACTTTCTGCAAATAAAATAGAGATATGGACTCTCTGTCTGGCTCTTTGCAGTCTTTAGTAAATGCTTCTGCATTTACTACCAAAAACGTCAACATTTAGCTAGTTGCCTGGGCCTGAAACTCAAGCCTGTGGATTCCACTCCTAATAAATCCGATTGCCACCGGTCATCGAATCTGATGGCCACGCCCCTCTTCCAGCCTTCAGGTTGGCCACCGGCCAATCCACTCTCCACGTCCCAGGGAAATGGAATAACTGCCTAAAACGTGCAGGGCCCTCAAGAGAAGGTCTTCTGACGTCTCTAATCTGGCCTCACCCCCAACACGCTAACACTTGCTCGAGGACACACACACACAGAGGTTCTCTACTCCCTCTTTCCACCTGCTGACTTCTTTTAGGCTCCGGAATGTGCATTCTCCCACTTGTTGGCTTGCTGTGCCTCTGTCTGCAACTTACTCTCTCCTTGATCTGGCTTACCCCACACATCTTCCAGCTCACTCCCGCTGGGAAACCTTCCCCTCAAATCTGGGTGAGGCGTTTCACATGGCCATCATCGTGAGACAGGGAAGCCGAAGTGGCCCTGTGGAAAAAAACTGCTTTTTCCTCCTCCTCCTGCTTCTATTCTTGCTAGAACCTGCACACCACCCCCTGCCATGTCCTCCTTGTAAAGGTCAAGGAGCTAACGATTTTTTGGAGTCTTCCTGCACAAGAGATCACATCCACGGAGTGACCGGGCGGGTCGTTGCGAACTTTTCCCAAGACCACTGACTCCAGACACCTTGACACCAAGACCCCTGGCCCTGGAGCAAAGTGACTTAGGGAGGACACCCGAGCACTGGTCCTCGTTCTGACCAGTTCCTGGATGCCCGAGAGGACGGGGACACCAGACCATCGTGTTCATTAAGAACCCCAGACCCGGGCGCCTGGGTGGCTCAGTGGGTTAAAGCCTCTGCCTTCGGCTCAGGTCATGATCTCAGGGTCCTGGGATCGAGGCCCGCATCAGGCTATCCGCTCAGCGGGGAGCCTGCTTCCCCCTTTCTCTCTGCCTGCCTCTCTGCCTACTTGTAATCTGATCTCTCTCTGTGTGTCAAATAAATAAATAAAATCTTAAAAAAAAAAAAAAAGAACCCCAGACCCTGAGCAAAGATGAGACTCACTCTCCCTCCTTTCCGAGTCTCCCAGCCGCTCGGTCTGTACTCTCCCTCTGTCTCCAGGAAACTGTGCTCTCGCTTGATTTCTATCCTGCGCGCAGCCGGGGCCCCTCTTGGCTGGTCCTGCGGGACCCCCTCCGGGTCTTTGGACCCAGGCCAGCCTGCACCAATCACAAGCACCCACTGTTGATCAGACTCATTGTTTGTCATCTTGTGGAAAATTCTCTTTTCCTATGACAGCTGCAACCGCGTGTCCTACTCGGCATGTCTTCCACACTGTGACTTCGATGCTCCCTCCATCGCAGGTGGCGCCTGCTTCTCTTCCTCCCGAGTCTAGGCAGCACTTGTGGTTGCTTTGACCAATGCAATACGGGGCAAGCGACACTGTGGCAGTCGCCGCCCCTGGGAGCAGGTGCCCTGTGAGAAGAGCCACGGCTTGGGGGCCGCCTTTCGGGGAGAAGCCCGAGCCACGTGGATAAGACAGGAGCGCCCCCGCGGCCTCCTTCCCCACTTCCAAACCCGCAGAACTGTGAGCAAAGAAAAACGGTTCTTCTAAGCCACTCAGCTTCTAGATCATTTGTTTCACGGTAATAGACAACTGGAAAAGAAACTTTTATGCCAGAGGAGACGAGGTGGCTTTTCAAAGCTCTCTGGGCTAAAGAAACGCTCTTACACATATTGACCCTTTCCGAAAGCGGACGTGTCCATTTAAACATCATTACCAAGGTGACCGGCCCACCGGCAAGATAAACAATTATTAAACTTGACTCGAGAGATGAAGCATTGCATGCCACGGGCCATAGCAGTGACCTGTGGAGGTCAGGTGTCCTGAAGGGCTCCTCTGTCACAAGCAGCATTGACAAGGAGAGCTTTGCATTACATTACCACTTCCTAGTAGATCTGCAATGCTCTTGGGGATGCTTTCGGGGTATCACCTTTTCAAAGTTTCTTCTGGGCTTCAGAACACCCTCCACCTCCAACACTGTCCCAGGAGTGAGAGCTTCCCTTTTTTCTTGTCTTCGAGAGGCCCGGCGTGGGTGCCAGCTAAGTCCGAGGGCCTGCCTGGTCAGGGCAAGGCAGGGAGCTCTCTTTGCACACCCGGTGGAGGAGAAGAATGGGGCTGAAAAGCTAGGAGACCTAAGCCAAGGACAAAGCCAGGTCAGAGAGGGGCCACTTTGGAGAGGAGCAGCGTGACCCTGTCATGGGGATTGGCATACTTGTCACACTGTCCTCTCTCATCCAGACGGAGATGTCCAATATGTGTGTGGCCCTCGGACGCCCGGGAAGCATAAAGAAAACTCTGTGCCGACCTGCCAATAGAGAAAGCCTTCCCTAAATGATTCTAAATAACACCCTTACGATCTTTAAGACACCCACATTGTCGACGTATTTTATTTGACCTTCTATCTCAAAAATTGCATTTTCCTCTTTTGTCTGACTTCTTGATTTTCCTCTCCAAGATAGATTTTATAGAAATACACGGACATCTTCCATATTTCCTCATGTCCAATTTTTTTCTCCGTCTAGAACATGGTTCAAAAAATGCTTTCTTGCAGTTTGGTTAGGTTTTGGTCATTTGCCTCCCAGAGCACTACTGTCGTGGCTATTCATGAAATGACCAGTGTCTTTGGAATAGTCCAAAATAGGCATTCAGACCCACTGAACCCAGGGAAATTGACTGGCTCCAAATCAGACACAGGTTGTTTTGTAAACATTTGCATATGAAGATCATTAATGGGCTGCTGGTTGAGAACATCCAAAGACATCCAGCAGAGATGAGCATCTGTTACTCCTACTTCTAAACCCTCATGAGAGCAACACGCACAGCCCCAGTTCTCTTCTGTCACCCAGGCTTCTGACCCCGAAGCTACCTGATCCACCATTGCGTGAAACACACAACTGTGTTCCTATCTTTCCTGTGGGTTTTTGGCAGCATTCCAGAAAAGAACAGCTTATGACCCCCTCCTCTGAGCAACAGAAATTTCCTAGAATTCACCACAGGCAAAATGTTCTTGGCCCTGAAAGGCTGATTCATCTCTGTTTTTTTTAAAGATTTTTTTTTATTTATTTGACACAGAGAGAGAGATCACAAGTAGGCAGAGAAGCAGGCAGAGAGAGAGAGGAGGAAGCAGGCTCCCCGCTGAGCAAAGAGCCTGATGCGGGGCTCAATCCCAGGACCCTGAGATCATGACCTGAGCTAAAGGCAGAGGCTTTAACCCACTGAGCCACCCAGGTGCCCCCTGATTCATCTCTGAACCAAAGAAGTGGAGAAATGTAGGGGAGTGAGCCCCCCGATACTTATCTCAGTTACCCTGATAACCTTTCTCACTTTCCAGCTTTTATATGCTGGTGTCCTCTGGCTAAATGGAGGCTTCTTTCAAGATCACAGCATTAGAGTTCAAACAAGAGGCTAGTTTGGATTAACCTCTATCTAGCTAATGTTATGGATGCTGGTGTTCACGGCTCAGGTGGACCGATGTCTGCGACTTACTCTGAATGCACCAGAAAATAACAGCAATGGTAAGAATTGTGGTGGCGGTGGAGGAAGCAAGACCAATCAGGCAGACTGATGGACAGATAGAGAGATGGATACACCGATATATGACAAAACCAATAGAGCGAAATCTAATTGCAGAATCTACATGGTGGTGTATGGGTGCTCGCGGTACAGTTCTATTAACTTTTCTGTGTTTTGAAATTTCCCGTGATAAACTTTTGGGGGCAGATCATTTGTATCAAAGTGGGAATCATGGCCAGAAGGGCTCCCTGAAGATGCCTCCTTTGCCTACTTTCTTCACTTCCAGCTCTGGCAGCCTGGCCCGCAGTCCAGCTCAGGGAATGTCTGTTGAATTGAGCTGTTTAGCTGAATTCCAAGCTACCAGGTCACTTCCACAGCTGGCAAGACTCTTCTAGAGTATGAGTTGGCAAATTTTCTTCTGCAAAGGCCAGATACTAAATATTTGAGATTTTGCAGGCGCACAGTCTCTGGCGCAAGGGATCCGCTGACCAGCCACGCACAGTTTATAACGAACAGTGTTAAACCGTGTTCCCATAAATTTGATTTACAGGAACAGGTGGTGGTCATGGTCTTCCAACTCCATCTTAGCCCCCACATTCTTCCCTTCCACTAAAAACTGAGAGTAAAATTGAAGCATGCCAACAGGCTCTGCAAAGATTTCATACGTGTCGGGAAAGGTGCTAACAAAAAGAAACAACAGAATTTTGCCTGTCCACCTCCATCCCCCACTCACCCATCTCCTCTCATAAGGACCAAGTCTGACTGTTCCAACATTGAGCTGGAGGTTTAATAGGCAAACATTTCTAGGAGAGGCAATACATTAATGTTCCATCCCATTAGTGTAAACTATTCACATCCGATTCCAACCTCCAAGTAGATCATTTTAGCACCAAGGGGAATAAATGCAGGAGGTGGTGGAGGGACACCCCCGGGGAAGAGATGCCCGTGCAAAAGGCTCAGGCCATAGGGAGAGACGCTACTGGGGCCCTTGGGGCTTACTCTTTAGAAAGCGGAGACAGACATTAAAGGTAATAAATAAATGAATCGTGCAGCAGGTTTTAAGGGGTTGAGCACCGTGGAGAAAGACGAAGAGAGCAGAGTAAGGGAAGTACTGAGTGGAGGGAGACTGTAGGATTAAACGAGGTGGTCCAGGGAGGGCTCATTAGGAAGATGCCATTTGAAGCAGAGCCCAGAGATGAGCCAATGAACCAGGCAGATGTTTGTGACAGTTTACCAAGCAAAGGGAACCACCGATGCAAAGGCCCTGAGGCAGACAGTGCTCAGAATATTGCAGGAGGAGCAAGGAGGCCAGCTTTCAGAGCGGCAACGTGAGGTAGAAGAATCACGAGTTGATTAACTTAGAGACAGTACTCTAAGAAGAGGGGGGACCAAAGGAGAGTTCAGACTGGAGGAGTGACTGGATTCGAGTTACACTGAAAAGAATCGCTCTGGCTAGCCAGTGGAGAACCGACCTCCAGGAGCAAGAGCAGAAGCAGGGAGAGCGCTCAGGAGGCAAGACAACATGGCAGGTGAGAGAGGACGGCGACTGACCAGCAAGTAGCCAAGAGGGGGTGAACAGTGGCCACATTTGTGATATATTCTAAAGAGAGAGCTCACCAAATTGTGTGAAGGATTGGATGCTGGGTGTGAAGGAAGGGGAAAAGTCAAGGGTGATTCCACGCTCTTCGGCCCAAGCAGCTGGGAAAATCATGTTGCTGTTATCTGAGAGGGGACCACTGTGGGAGAAGGCATTGTGGGGCGGGGGGAGGGGGTTAGTCGGGGAGTCGGCATGGCGCAGCGTAAGTTGGACACGTTTATTAGACATTTCAAGTAGAGATGGACAAGGTGACAGGGGAATACAAGTCCGGAATTCAGGGGCGAGGAGCTGGCTGAAATTTGGAATCATAAGCATATGCGTGGTGTTTTAAAGCCATGAGTCAAATGCATTTTTTTTAAAGTGAGAAAAAATAAAGGTCAGCCAGAAACCAGAAGAAGCTCTCTCGTCCTCTCTCTCTCTCTTTCTCTCTCACACACAAAATGGATGCTATTGGGTTCTTTCTTATGCTAAAGACAAGTGCCAGGACTCCCAAGTGAACAAGCTTGCTTATGTCATGAAGTCAAATTATCTCACGCACGCCGGCAGAAGCTTGCTGCCTGCTAAAGGCTTGCAGCAACAAGCTTTAGAGCACGTTCCTAAGGGTCTCACCAGGCACAGGTGACAATGTAGACTATAATTTGAACAAATTAAATCATGTAATCGACATAGCAGGTTGCCACAACAAGTTAGAATGAAACTTGAAGACAGGGAAAATACAGAGCCGAAGAAAGGTCTGGGAGAAGTAGCCGAGGAAGCGAATGAATAGAGTAAGTCAATAAATCTGTGACATTTGACTCAGAGGAAACCACTCCTCCCAGCTGCCCTTGAGTGTTCCAAGGCCCAAGGAGGGATGGGAAGCCTAAGATTGTGCCCAGGTGTTTCCAGGCCTCTACCGCTTCCTCTTTCCCCTCCCTGAGATTTACTAGCTATCCTAGAGTTGATCTTCTGCCATGTTACCATGTGTAAACAGCAGAGTAAATAGAAGTTGCCGTGTGGGAAAGGAAGCTCATTAGCAGAGGGTGGAATTCATTTATCTGGCCAAGAGGCTGTGCCACGGGTACTTGGCTTCACCCTGCGTTTCTTGAATGAATGCCTACCTCATTCCCAGAGACTGAAGAGCTATTTGGGATCCATCAAGGGCTCATTTGATATCAGGGTGTAAGCTCCCCTCTTGGGAATTCTTCTGAGGGACTCTTTGCCCCTTCCCAAATTCCAGTTTCAAACAGAAATTAAGCCTTTCCTTGGGGTCCTGCCTCCACTAGACATAAGGCCCCTGAAGACGCGGGCTGCCCTTGTTCTGTAGACTACTGTCTCCGGCCCCTAACAGAATGCTTAGCACATGGCAGGTTCTCGAGAAGATGAGAAAATTGAGGTGATGCGAATCCCGTGTCCACTCGAGTGAAGACGTCTTGGAAAGTCAGCAGCTTCGCTCTCCTCTGCCAACCCAAGGTCTCCTCACACCGGAGATGTTCCCAAATAAGTTAAAGTAGCGGGCCACGCATGAGTTAACACGGTGAGTCACGGCATACCAGAAGGATGGTTGAGGTTTTCAGCTGCGGATAGCAGAGCCTCAAAGAATTCATTAGGTTCACCACGTATGACCAGCCTGTGCACGCCAGAGAAGAGAGGGGGGCACGAGGGAAGCCAAAAGTTGTGATACTGTCACAATGATGTCAAGAGACAATCACACTTTTTGATTGCAACCTTGGGGCCTGCGACCCGAGCCAAACCGATCTCTTTTCCACTTCTGGATTTCTTAATCATTTAACATGTGGAAATGTGCTCCTTTTCTGTCATATTAACTGTCCTTCTCTGTCACGTTTCCTGCAGTCCCTTCGTCCAGGGTTGAGGTGAAGTTTTCACTGCTTATTCTCTGTGTTCTTTGGCGTTACCTCATGATTTCCTGATTCGTGAGAGAAGTCAGCGTCAGAAGCGGGGTTCTGCCGAGCTCTTTTCTCGTCCTGTCCAGCCCAGAGCTCTATAAACAAAGGCAGGGTTATCACATGTTCCCGAGGGCTGCCTGGGAAAAGCAGGGGCTGCGGTTATCAAAATTGGAACCTTGATGAAATAGGCTTTTGTCTCCGTTTTTGTTGCATTCAATCAGATCAACAAGTATTGGCTAAGTGTTGAGCGTGGTTTCCTGTGGGATTGTGTAAGGCCCTTGCAGGACAATAAACGTTTTGGGGGCACTGAGTAATGTAGCCATTTCTGACCCGGCAGCTGGGAAAATGTGAGACAGCTCGCTGCTGCTGGAAGGAGGGCAGCTGGGGCTTGTGTTCGTGCAAGAGCGGATTAACCGCACGGCGGTGGACCCCCCCGGCGGCGGATCGAGCCAAAATGGTGCGTTACAGTGGCAGGTGGCCCCACCATGTCATATCCTCCAGGCCAATAGGTACAGAATGACGAATGTGAGGTTGCTGGGGCTCCTCCGGGGACTTTGGATGAGACCATTTAGTTTGGAGGCCTGCTTCGATTTTACTGTGCATTCCTCCCCCCGCTCGAAAGTGTCGTTCAGGAGAAGCTGTCCGGCTGTGCGTCTCTCGGCGACGTCAGCTCCAGCGAGCTCTGTGCATTCCTCTGCTGCTTTCCTCCGTCCTCTCCCGCAGGCATGTGGCCCTTTGTGACTTTGCACACTGGCTTCCTAACTGCTTCCAAAAAGACAGGGGAATGCTGGTCCTGCCCTCTTTTATTTACCTATGTTTTTATGGTGTCACGTTAACTGCAAATATTCGTTCTCAGGTTCCTGAGGCCTTCCAGCGTCGGGGGCTTGGGGGGAGGATTTTAGACGGAGGTGGAAAGATGGGGGAGGTGAAGCTTTCCGTTACAGCCGCAGCCAGATAATGTTGAAAGTTCCTGCGGACCAGGATCATTTCACTGGGTTTAAGAGGTAGCGCCAGCGGACCGTGGCCCAGGTCAGGGCTTCCCAAACTCTCGTGGGCACACGAGGCACCTGGGATCTCGCTCAAGTGCAGGTTCCGATGCACCAGGTCTGGGGTGGGAGCCGAGCGGCTGCGTTTCGCACGAGCTCCCGGGCTCCACTGACACCGCCGGTCCATGGAGCACCCCTGCAGTCACATCCGCGTATTGATTGTAGGAAGCCCAGTGGCGCGAGGACCCAGCCAGCAAGGGGGCCAGTTCACCCTGAGTCTGAGGTAAGCCGTCCCCGGACTGAGGGCTTGTAGGGCCGTGCGGTGCAGGTGCATGCCACCCGGAGCGCGCGGCGCCTTCCTGCCCCCGGGGCTCTCCCGTCCCCACGGCCTGCGGAAGAGGGATGAGGACCGAGATTTCATCATCCAGGAGCGTTTCGTCTCTTCGGTTTTTAACCTTTCCTATGGTCTTTTTTGTTTTTTTTAACTTTACCTAGGGAGCGATGGGGGCGGGGGGACAGAATTTGGGCGTGTGGGCGAGCGGGGTAGGCGACACACTGTCGTCCTCTCTCGCCTCCCCATAACCCTTCGACGTGGTTGCTGTTTTACTCCCTTTACGGATGGGGAAGTACCGTGCCAGGTGGCGCAGAGACGGAGCAGGGATTTGAACCCACCAGCTGGTTGCTTCTGCCCACACCAGCCTGTATCCCCTAAGCAGGGCTGCGTGTTACTAATTCAGCACAAGGTATCAGGACATGGCTTTATCACCTTGTGCTTTTTTCCTAACCACCCCATAAAGTGACTGAATTAGGATATACCCCATAGCATGGGGGGGCGGGGGTTTGGCCACGGAGTAAACGAATGCATATTTTCAAGGTGCTTTATATAGTGGCTGGCATAAGACGAGCCCTTCCTAAATGTTAGCTAGGATTATTATTGCTACAATCACTCATACCCTTCAACGTCCAGTTTTAATGTCCTCCCTTCCATAATGTCTTTCTTGATTAAGAAGAAAAAAAAAAACTTTTCTTCCTCGGGCCTTTTGGGGCAAAGAAAACATGGGCTCGGGCGCCTGGGTGGCTCAGCGGGTTAAAGCCGCTGCCTTCGGCTCAGGTCATGATCTCAGGGTCCTGGGATCGAGGCCCGCATCGGGCTCTCTGCTCAGCGGGGAGCATTCTCCACCCCCCCCCGCCTGCCTCTCTGCCTCCTGTAATCTCTCTCCCTCTGTCAAATAATATATATATATATATAAAAAAGAAAACATGGGCTCTGCTTTAGCATTCCAGTTGTTTCTTCCTCCCTTTTCTTTTTCAGTCACGGTTCAGTGCCCATGGTGTCCTGTAAAGTTGAGAGAGCTGTGACCCATCTTACTTCGGGATCAGAAAACTGAAGCTTAGCGCAGGGAAGGGGCTCGGTCAGGGTGACACAGTTCATAAATGACAGCCCTGTCATGTCCTCCATCCCTTCTGAGTCCACCGCTCTCCAGGCACCTCGCACGCTAGTTAGCTATGCAACCCGTCTCTCAGGTCCGCTCCTTGTCACTCAGGCAGTGGAGAGCTGATCCTCGTTTCTGGAACCACTCACTCGAGGTCCAGCACGCTGCAGGCTCCGAATTTTGAACTCCTTGCTCTCTTGACAACATTTCTTTGCAAATGCTAAGTAACCACGGGGATTCCGGGTCACGCTAATTTAGCGTTCACTTCTTATGTATGTTACGGGTTATGTGACGGTTGCGGGCTTCCTTAGAGAAAATACTGTATTGGTTACAACCAGGTTTTTTGGTTTTGTTTTTTGTTTTTGCCTCCCCTGCACTTTAATCTCTTTCTAGCTTCATGTGCTTATGGAAATAGGCAGCTCGGGCTATTTGGTAAGCAAATTGATGTGTCTATTCCATGTAGGTAGTAATATGAGAGCGCAGCCAAATTCTGCTGACTCTTCTATGGAAATAGATTTCTGGCTAATACTAACTAGCTTCAGGATCTCATTTCATTTTGGAAGTGTTTTTTAACCTTTCTGACTGAATATATATTATTAAATAAGGGCAAGCAGAGCCCAATTTGTCAGCCGTGGGGCAGGCATTTGAGTCAACAGGTGGTACCTGAGCCTGTCGACTTATTGTCCTAATACAGGGAGGAAATATTACATTTCCAAAAATTAGTCATCACTGATTATCTCTCCCTATACCGAGGGAGACCACAGAAATGCCTTCATTTTTGAATCTAGGCTAGTGTAGGAGAAGAGAGCAGTACAAGGAAGGGACAGAAGCAAATAGAAGTAGAGAGGCAGGTCCAAACTGGAGCAGGAGCCAGGTACTGTCCTAGAAGAAACTGATCTGGATGAGACCAAAGCACGTGTCATCAAACAGGGTTCTTCAAGTTCGTTAGGAAGCTCCGGGGGCCAACTTCGAAGGTCTCCAAAGACATGAGGCCCCAGGTGTGTGTTACACGAGAACAACAGATTACAGACCTATCTGCACAGAGCCTGAGCTCATGTTTATGAAAATAGACACCTACATGTATATATTTGGAAAAATCTAGAGGTACAGTCACCAAAATGTTAACAGGGTTTTTTTCTTTTGCTTGCTAGTAGTTCTTAAGTTTGTAGAATAAACACACATCACGTCTGATTTTAGAAAGGAAAGCCAAAAAATTCACCCAAGGCAGAGCTTTGGAATGAACAATTTTGTCAAAATCTGACAAATTATATCGCACCTGATGCAATAACATGAATAAAGCTCGAGGACTTGGCACCTCCCTTTCTAGCCATTGTTTTTCCCTTCAACACACAGAAGCAACCTTGTAAATTACATTTGTCAATGGTTTCTGTGACTCACCATATTATTCTTTTAGATAAAATTCCCTCCCCAAAATCTTTAATGTAATGAATGTAAAAGTTCTGTAGACAGAAAAGTGTGCGTGTGGTCATGCTTCCCTGGGAAAGGCTGCTTACTACCTGGGACTTTGGGATTTGCCTTTTTAAAACAGTGCTTTTAATGTTACAAGTTCATTCAGTATCTGAAGGAGTTTTGAAAAGTAAACATTCTTTTTTTTTTTTTGAAAAGTAAAAATTTTGCCTTCAACTAACCAGATCTATTTAACTAGCATTCCGCTTTGAGGAGTCATGTTTTAGCTGTGGATCTAAAAGACATTTGACAAAAGTTTTCACAGTTGTCTTTGTATGCTTTGTTAGTAAAATTTTAGAACGCAGGAATGTAAAAGGCAAAAGTGCCTTAAAACTATGCCCAGTGTGGTAGGACTCCGCAAAAGGGGAATGTACCTCCAAAAAACTAGACCCTTCACAGCTTCTATAAGCCTTCAAGGAAATTCTCTTCTGGCCACAGACTTTGGGTGTAGAAAATCGTCTTCTCTGAGCAGGTGCATATGTAGGGTTCTTATTGAAGGCTGGGTTTACTGCCTCCAACCTCTGCCCCATCTTTGAGTCCGGGGGCCCAGAAACCAGTGACCATGACATATAGTACCCAGTGTGCTCAAAAGAAACCCATCCTACTTTTCCAAAGGACTTAGACTCCTCCGTCCCAGATAAAACAATATTCAAAATAAAAAGTAACCAAAGGACAAGATTTGTAATGGATAAGATTTCCATTGCTTCTGCCTCTAAATCAAAAGATGCCCTTGGAGAACATTTGAGGGATTCATAAATAGCCACTTCATCTGTATTAATAATGAACATCGGCTGATTTTCTTGATTCCCTAGAGTGGGGTGGTCTGTGCCAGGAGAGAAGCTGGCCGGACCTGACCGTGGTTTATTTGGTGTGTCTCCCTTCCCTTCCACTTCCCTGCCATAGTAGGCCCATTATGCTCGGGCCAGGGAGAAGTGGCCTTTAGTGATTGGACAGGCTCACTTGGCAACCCCCCCCCCATCTGCACAGAGCAATGCCTATGGGGGTGCTTCCTGATGGAGAGTGATAAATAGGATGCAAATATTTTCTTTGTAATGCATGATCCTGGCATAGCCAGAAGGAATATGAGTGCCTCAGAGCAGTAAGGTTTTGCTTAGAGCTCTGGAGTTGGAAGTTAAGGACCCACAAGCGCCCCTGCTGATCGATCGAATGCAAGGTGAGTAAAGTTAATGACATTCAGATTATCAGTAAACAAAGAAAGATAGAAATTATTGAACATCTATCTGACTGCTGGTACTCATGTGACTTCACAAAGCAAAGAACATAAGAAAGTTTATCTCTTGTGGCCTACTACTTAATATTACTTTTTTTTTTTTAACATTACTTTTCATTGACAGACCTGATTTCGGGCTGAGAGTTGAAGCAACAGTCTTAGTTGCTTTTTTTCTTAGAACCAGAAAATTAATGGATTTCTTTTCTAGAAATACCTTAAGCTTTAATGCTTTCCATGGCTTTGGAAGGAAAAGCAAGAACGTTTTAAGTTTGTAAGGTACCAGTTTTGTTCAGGCCTTTGAGATTGATGTTGACAGCATTTTTAAATGTTTTGTTCACAGAAATATTGAAAAGTAGACCCCTCTCCTTTATGTTAAAGATCTGATCGTGATAAGGAACTGTGGGTATCACAATGACATCAGAATCTCCCAGGGGTCTGGATGCTCTGGTCAAACAGCCAGCCACAGTAATAGAGAGAAATTTGTTGATCAGTCACTTCAGATATGGTGAGCTGTCTGGAGTTCAAATATTTCAAAGTTTGATCATATTCAGTTTGACTCAACAAATGCCTATAAAAATGCTTAAGGAATAAGAAGAATTTTGATAAGGTGGTCTGGAAAGGAGCACAAAGTGGTGAGTTATGGTCCAGAGTGGGACATGAGTAAAACAGATAAAATGTTATAAACAAATCAACATATTTATAAAAGCCAGGGCCAAGGAAGTAGGAATGAACTACAGGTGTACGTGTTTTTAAGAGTCTGCTTAGTTAAAATTTCTTCTCTAATCCTAAACCTAATTTGTAAAAATTATATTATTTATATTATCCCTGAATGAGAAGCAGTTGACTAAAAATTCTGAAGGCTGAAAGAGAATGCAGTTAGGTGCTGCAAACACTCATTTTCATTATTTTATTTTACTTAGGACGACAATATGGACACAAAATCCATTCTAGAAGAACTTCTTCTCAAAAGGTCACAGCAAAAAAAGAAAATGTCGCCAAGTAATTACAAAGAGAGGCTTTTTGTTCTAACCAAAACAAATCTCTCCTACTATGAATATGACAAAATGGTGAGACCCTGCTTATTCCACTGTTTTTGTACTATTTATTTTTCTTGAGTGCCCACAAAGGGCTCAATTTTAATGAAACAATGCCAGGTTTCTTAGCTCATACAGTAAAGTTCAACTTGCCTTCACTTACCACATTGTCTTTTCTTAACCAAGGTCTGATGAATTCAAAATAAAGGGTTTTATAATATGGGCTAACTTTACTAAGGCAAATTGTAACTTTAGAACACTGGTCCTCAACTTGAAATTTTTAAAGATGCTCTCTGGAGTTAAATCTTGATTTTCTGTAGATTAAGCACACAACAGGGGATGGAAATATATTTCAAGGGTTTTTTTAAAAACATTTTATTTATTTATTTGACACAGAGAGAGAGAGCGATCACAAGTAGGCAGAGAGGCAGGCAGAGAGACAGGGAGAGGGGGAAGCAGGCTCCCCTGCTGAGCAGAGAGCTCGATGCGGGCCTCGATCCCAGGACCCTGAGATCATGACCTGAGCTGAAAGCAGAGGCTTTAACCCACTGAGCCACCCGGGCGCCCAGTTTCAAGGTTATTAAACAAAATTAAGTGCTGCTTCTAGCCTTGCTCTTGGAAGAGTATATGAGTTTGTGGGCACACACGGAAATATATTCTGTTGCCACTGGGTTTGGACTCTGATGGAATAATTGGAAGAAGTCTCACATACCTGTCCCATCTCTCAATCTCCCTCCTAGGATAACCTTCACTTTATGCTTTTCTTTCTGTCCTACTGTGTATCACATGAGGCATCTTATATTTTGGTTTTTAAAATTCAGAAAAGAGGCAGCAGGAAAGGATCAATCGAGATTAAGAAAATCAGATGTGTGGAGAAAGTAAATCTGGAGGAGCAGACCCCCGTGGAGAGACAATACCCCTTTCAGGTAAGGGGAGGGACAGCGTTCTATGATGAACTCCACATAACTGGCAATAAAGAAAAATATTGCAAAATGCCAAAGATGATGACAAGGCTTGGGACATCCCCAGGTGGGAGTTGGGCACTTTGCTGAAATTCGATCTACCAATCTGCTTTCCCTAGAGGGAGAGAAAGAAAGAGGAGCAAGTAAGCCACAGTGGCCTGACTTGTCTTGGGGTCCGACAGTCTCTTTCATCAAAGGTTGCTGAGCACTTCCAAGGGGTTCCAAGGTACTAGCCACACCAGAAGCAATCAAACGCCATCCCATCCCCAAGGCATTTGCAGATCATTCTAATGCAGTGAGAGTGTGAGGGTGAATTGAGATGAAGGGGTGCCGGGAGCCTTGGTTCCCCGGGGAAGCGGAAGCTTCACACCCCACTCTCCGACTGGAAGAAACCAGGGGGTTTCTTGGAAGGTGCTTCAAATTCGTATTGTGGAAACATGGGAGGCTCAAAAGAGCACAGGCTGCAGAGGCACCCAGAGCTCCTAACTTCACAGCTTGTACTGCCGTTACCATAGGCAACGCACTCAACCCTCTGTCTGTCTGTTTCTTCATTCGCCAAGTGGGCACAGTCATCCATATTTCACAGAGCTGAGGCAGGATTAAGATCTTAAAGTGTCTAGGAAAGAGCCTGGAAACTAGCAGATATTTAATAAAGGGTCTGTATCATCTACCCACAAAAACTGAATGAATAAACTGGAGAAGGATCTGGGGAATACATTAAAATGTTGTGACATTTAAATAAGCATCTTAGAGAACAGACAATGATTTCTGCTGGAGATTCCTTGGGGAGGGACCTGACCCAAGGGAATGAAGTAACAGGGAGGCCAAGTTTTACTCAATATAAGCATGAACTATATAATGATCAGAATACATGCAAATTGCCAAGGATGGCTTAGCAAAAGTAAAGGACATTTCGTCCCTGAAGATATTTTTAAGGATAGAGCAGGTAAACATTTTCCAACGGGCTATAAAGAAAATCATGCGCTGGGTCAGTAGATGGACCAGAACATTCCTAAGACACCTGTAATATCTAACATTTTAGGCTTTTATAATTCTCCATGATCCTCAGTGTTCACTGATGTCAGACACATCATTGCTGTGATTTTCCCAAGTGAGAAAATTTGCAGTTGCCCCGGAATGAAGCATGGATGCAATTGTATCTAAACGCACCCAATCTTTCCTTTCCAGATTGTCTATAAAGATGGGCTTCTCTACGTCTATGCGTCAAACGAAGAGAGCAGAAGTCAGTGGCTGAAAGCATTACAAAAAGGTAATTTTAAAAAGTCATAAAAGGGAGTCCTCCACGGAGTTTTGTAGAGGCTTGGCGGAAGAGAGAGAGGGCAGTAAAAGGACCCAAGGCCAAGAGAGAATCAGCTGATTTTCCTACGAACCTCAGAGAACGTGCCAGGCTCATTCTGCATCCTTGTCGTTACACGGGCTGAGCCTGTGGCTCGGGTTCCCTTTCCTGCCCTGCCCGGGCGCTGCCTATTGCACCTCCCCGGCAGGCAGCCTGGAGGAAGCCAGACCACCTGCTCCCCACCCACCATGCTTCCCTTTCCCAGGGGCCAAGTCTACCTTCTCGGGGGGCTATGTCCTGGCCCGTGGCTACCGTACTTTTGCTGTTTACAGAAAGTTCTCTTGAAGTACTATGGACTTATCATCTGCCAACTGCTATGTCAAGTACTTCGTAAAGCATTTCCTCAAGTAATCTTCTTGACGACTCCATGGAACGGGGTAATCTTACTCTCCCTTTTCCAGACAAGTGAAGTTAAAGAGGCATGGCCAGGGTCATGACCCTAGTAATGGAGAGCCCATAATTCGACTACTCCAACCCGGCTTTTTAACCAGTACAGTATAAATGCTAGGCAAAACTGGGGGACTTATTTTTTATTTTATTTATTTATTTGACAGAGAGAGGGAGACAGCGAGAGAGGGAACACAAGCAGGGGGAGTGGGAGAGGGAGAAGCAGGCTTCCCACCGAGCAAGGAGCCCAATGGGGGCTGGATCCCAGGACCCTGGGATCATGACCTGAGCTGAAGGCAGATGCTTAACGACTGAGCCACCCAGGCGCCCTAAAACTGGGGGATTTAATGGGACTTTTGCTCAGGGATTCTCAGGCTGCTTTGGTGACAGGCTGCAGTAGAAGAGAGAACATTGTTGGCCATTTGGTGCTATGATGTTTCTCCTGGCGATATTCTTATTTGAAAGGCGGGTGATCGTGTGAGGACAGTATATAACCCGATTGAGTGACTCCACTGGTGGAATTTCAGATATTAAGCCCCCAGACCAGGTGAGGTTTTATTTTCTGTAAGTCTCAGATTAGGGTTCTTCCTCAGTGTACCTCAAAGTGCGCCGAGACGACCCCCCTACCACTTTGGTGCAAATACACCCTTTTTTTTTCCACACATAGGACTTCATTTTCCCTCTGCTTGAAAGGGTTTTTAGCAACCTACCCTGTAGGACAGTCAAGTGTCCAGGGAGGTCCACAAGCCTCCCTCTCCCTGCTCCCAGCTTGCTGAACTGAGAAGGGCATCCGTCTTAGAGACAGACAAATCTTCCACGTCCTGCTTTGCTGTGTCCCCTAATGAAACCATCTCGAGTCTCTGGATCTCAGTCTCCTAACCTATAAAACAGCACTCACGTCACTTTTTTCCTGGAGGGATCGTGAGCCACAAATGCAAGACTCACAGATATATTGTAGGGTCCGACACACAAACGTGAGTCACGGTGGCTAGCGTGGGGCCTCCTGGCCGAGCCCTAAGATGCTGCTTCCCGTTCAGTCTCCTCTGGGGGGACTTCCTGGGAGTGATGCTCTGTAGACCCCTCCAGTGGGAAGCTGTGAGTCATGCCTCAGGCTCCTTTGGGGGTCCTTCTGCAGCCACGGATGGCCAGCGGGTTTGGGCAGGCCCTGGAGAGCTCAGGTAAAGGCACATGGAGCATAAAGGAGAGTGGAGAGAGAGAAGCGAAGGGGAGTCTCTTAGCCTCTCATAAAACTTCAGAGACCTTATCGCGAGGGCTGCCATAGGCAGAGGAGCCGTGTGTATCCGTTAATAATGCTTTGGGACGTAGGTAAAAAGACACCAAGCAGCTGTTGGAACAAATGCACATCTGTTCCTCTCACACGGTTACCAAGTCCGGAGGTAAACGGTGCAGGGCTGGGCCAGCAGCTGGGGGAAGTCAGTAGGGACCCAGGCTCGCGCTAGCTTTCTGCTCTGCCACCCTCAGAGGCTCTTGGAAAGGCTCTGAGCTTTTTCGGAAGCATCTCCTGCAAACTTCCGCAGGTGTTTACTGGCCAGAACTGGGTCTCATGGCCATCTCTATACGCAAGGGAGGCTGGAAGACAATGTCTGGTTTTCCAGCCTTTCTGCTGGACGATAGCGAGAGAGAAGGTGGGTGACATTGGCCGTCAGCTTGAAGGACACAAGAGAAGGGGACGGTATCAGCCGTCTGGCTGGCCATCCAACCCACCTCCCCGGGAGAACAAAGAAGTTTCCTCACGTAAATCCACTCTCCTGTGAAATCTTTTTTGTCTGTTAGTTAGCTCAGGCATTATAAACTCAGGTGGCATTGGAGACCTGGCATTTTCCAGAAGGTAACTTATACCCAGGAGGCTCAGGCTGACTGAGTGGGGACTGGGGCATGTCAGCCACTATGGCTGTGAATTCAGCTGACCGGAGGTGGGAAAAGCATGTCCTTCTTTCCAAAAATGAAAACCGAAGGGGCTGCTACAGGGAAGCCGGCATCTGTGCATTGGATTACAGTAGAAAAATCTTGGGGCCGAGTCTCAGGCATGCTACTTGCTAGAGGTTTATGAACTTGAGCAAGTTAGACCACCTCTCTGCACCTCAGTTTACCTAGCTCTGTAAGTGGGGGGAAGACAGTAGCAGGTCCCCACAAGGCTTCCGAGTAGATTAAATGAGATGATATATGTGAAGGGAAATGTATAAACTCCTATACACACATTAATATACAAGAGTTCCTCTTATTGTCATTATTAAACGGCGGGAGTGTCGCAATGTGGACTTTTGGACTTGGTTGGAAAAGAAACAGTTACCCAGGAAACGAAACTCATGTATTAGAAGGAAATAACAGGAATCCTGGTGTGCGAGAAGCAGGAGCTTGGAGAGCTGGAAGGCACGTCACGTGCCCAAGGAATCACAAAGGCCATTTGGGGCCAGTTCCTAGTCAGAAATCAGTGTTTTATAATTTTAACTCCTTTTGCTTTTTGTGACTTCTGTAATCATTTCCCTTTAGTTCCCGTTAATATTTAGTGAGGTTTTTTTTTAATACCAGTGCTTTCAGCTAGGCTGAGCTGAGCTAAACTAAGGGAACGATAACACTGAAAGCCCACTGTTCATTGAACACGTGCTCAGAGCCAAACACTGTGTTGGATGCTTTACATACATTATAGTTGGATATGATCCGATGACCAAAGCAAAGCACTTATTTTCTCCTAACACTTCCTTGAATCAGGGTTGGAAAGGAGGAACAGAACTCTCCTGGGATTAAAATAAGGAAGACTTAAGAGGAATATAAAATCAAGAAGAAAAGAATTGAAGTCACACATGGAATCAGCCCTCCCCACCTAGAGACTCTTGTAGGTTTCTCTGCTATGTTTTGACAGAGGCTCATTTGGTGTAGAAATAGTATTCTACTCCAATATTAGAATTTCATTTCTTGGAGGTACCTAGGTGGCACAGTTGGTTGAGTGTCTGACTTTTGGTTTTGGCTTGGGGCGCGGTCTCAGAGTCATGGGATTGAGCTCTACGTCGGACTCTGCGCTTGGCGAGGAGTCTGCTTGGGATTCTATCTCCCTCTCCCTCTGCCCCTCCCATGTCCCCCCCTAAAGTGACTGAATACATCTTTTAAAAATAACAGCATATTTGAAAAAAAGAATTTCATTTCTTTAGATTAAACATTGCCCTGTTCCTATTATTTTTTAAAATATGCACATATTCCTAGAAAAGTAGAACGATCCATTACTTAGTGTAAACAAGTCAAAGTCACAAAAGACAAAGCAGAGATGAGGGACAGTCCCAGATCAACGGAAACTAGAAAACTAAAGGCCATATGTGATTCTGGGTTGGATCCCCAATCAGAAACAGTGAGTGATTATAAAGGGTACATTATTGAAACAGTTGGGAAAATTTTGATTATAAAATGCTCAGCAATAGTATTGTATCAGTGTCAAAGTTCCTGAATTTGATAATTGTATCTTGGTTATGTAACAGACTGTCCCTGCTAACAGAAGTTACATGCTGATATATTTATGGGTGACGTTATTTAGGTCATGATATCTGCAACTTACTTTCAAATGCTTAACAAGACATAATAATTAAAAAATTTTAATAATAATTGTATGTACAGAGAGAAAATAAAAATAATTAAAAATTGCTGAGTCTGGGTGAAGGGTACACGGACATTCGTTGTACTATCCTTGAAATGCATCTGTGTCTTTAAAATGTTTCAAAATGAGGACTGGAGGGAAGTGCATGGTCATTAGAACCTTTTTCTCGGGCGCCTGGGTGGCTCAGTGGGTTAAAGCCTCTGCTTTCGGCTCAGGTCATGATCTCAGGGTCCTGGGATCGAGGCCCGCATCGGGCTCTCTGCTCAGCAGGGAGCCTGCTTCCTCCTCTCCCTGTCTCTCTGCCTGCCTCTCTGCCTACTTGTAATCTCTCTCTGTGTGTGAAATAAATAAATAAAATCTTTAAAAAAAAAAAAAAAGAACCTTCTTCTCTTCCTGCTGAGATCTAGGCCTATCCTTCAGCCTTCTGAACCCCATGTGCCCTAACCCACTTGTTTCCTTTACAGATGCATTTCTAAAACTCTAGATCACCAAGTCAATCTGCACATACATTTTCTAGGGGTTTTTTTGTAAGACTGATAGAAATTGTTGTGTCGTTTTCACTCTATACCTGGATAGACTTTTTAACAAATTTTTGGCTTATTAACTTCGGAGTGAAAGACATATCCTTGGGGAACCATTTGCTCTCACCCTGGTTGCTGGCAAAATAAGGTTTTCATTGTTCTGTGATAACAGCACTTACTGAATGTGTTTCTTCTCTTGGGCCAACATTTGCTCATGCTGTGTTCTCTTCCTGCCTGTTCCCCAGAGATAAGGGGCAACCCCCACCTGCTGATCAAATACCACAGTGGGTTCTTCGTGGACGGAAAGTTCCTGTGCTGCCAACAGAGTTGCAAAGCAGCCCCAGGATGTACCCTCTGGGAAGCATGTAAGGTGACCCCCTCCCCGTTGGGCAGGACCTTGGGAGGATGGCGCCCCGTGAGGCCAACCTGCCAAATTCCAGAACAGCTCACCAGCTTGGGAAAACAAGATGTGCCACATTGGTTGACATTATATAAACCCAGCCTCAAAAAATGCTCTTGGGCAGATGAAGTCTAATTCGAGGGTCAACTGAGTCATGGTCATTGAAATGAAAACAATATTAACATTTGCTGTTCTTTCATTTCATGAGAAATTTTTTTTTAATTGGAATCATGAGTCGAGCAAGGAGCTCTTTATTTCCTCCCATAATTCTTCCTGGTTTACGATAAACTCCCAATGGGTAGAATGTGGTGAACATATCACCATGGTTCATAACCTAAAATAATAAACTAAAAAAACCAACATTCTTTTTAACAATACATCAAGGGATAAATTTAAGTAACACTCTGAATCACCATAAATACCAAAATGATGGACGATCAAGTTTTAAAAGACATATTTAAAGGGCTTACCATCCTGTGCATGTTTACTGATTTCATAATAACACAACAGAAGATAGTGAAGGATCTGCTTTAAGTGCAATCAGATTCTATGCAGAGTTACATTCTTAAGAAAATCTGCCTGAGATTTTGTCTGGGGACAGAGAAGAAGGGCCACTGAGTGGCTTTGAAGGGCTAAGGGAGGGAAGGAATTGGATTATTTTCTGCTTGTCCCCTATAGGGTCCCATCCCTTCTCCAGGATATTTATACGAGGCAGCCTTTTTGTCTTCTTAAAGATTTTTTTTAAGGGTATTTTTTTTTTTAAAGATTTTTTATTTATTCATTTGACACAGAGAGAGAGATCACAAGTAGGCAGAGAGGCAGGCAGAGAGAGAGGAGAGAGGAGGAAGCAGGCTCCCTGCTGAGCAGAGAGCCCGATGTGGGCCTCGATCCCAGGACCCTGGGATCATGACCTGAGCCGAAGGCAGCGGCTTTAACCCACTGAGCCACCCAGGCGCCCCTTAAAGATTTTTTTAAAAAAGATTTTATTTATTTACTTGTGAGAAAGGGAGAGGAGGAGAAAAGGACGAGCAGACCACACTAAGCATGGAGCCTGAGGTGGGCCTCGATCCCTCAATCCTGAGATCCTACGATCAGGACCTGAACCAAAACCAAATGTCAAGACACTTAACTGAGCCACCCAGGTGTCCCATGAGGCAGTCTTATATATTTTAGAAGTTTATCACTGTTTAACAACAGTAAGTTGTGAATAAATTAAAAAGGAGAACTTACTCTGGTAACAGTTCTACCAGCTTGAACAAAATATGCTTGGATTACAACTTTAACGAATTGAGTAAGATCAGCGGTGTGATACCTCTTTATGAATTGTAAAATGCACGAGGACATGAGCTATTACTCAAATTCACTCCATTATAGTATTGACACCTGAGAGTCTCATTAATGGTATTACTAGTAATTTGACAACCAAAATCAACGAATAAATGTTCATGGTGTTTTCTATCTTAATTAGACTACACAACAAATATTTATTAATCTTAAGTATATCACATTGCCCATTATACTCAGGAATTATCGTGATTTAATAAACTATACAGAAATCACTGTGTATAGATTCCTCCCTCCACTTAAGGGGCTGAGGAATAACATTTTCTTACAACATTAATTCTCTTTTTAAAGATTTTATTTATTTACTTGACAGAGAAAGACACAGCAAGAGAGAGAGCACAAGCAGGGGGAGTGGGAGAGGGAGAAGCAGGCTTCCTGCTGAGCAGGGAGCTGGATATGGGACTCGATCCCAGGATCCTGGGATCATGACCTGAGCTGAAGGCAGATGCTTAATGACTGAGCCACCCTGGTGCCCCTACAACATTAATTCTTTCCCCCCAATTACTCTGTCAGTGATCTGGCATCATTACCCAGCAGGCCAGATTCCAGCTCTGACCTTAACTCCCTGGGAAGAAGCAGGAGAAAAAGCCAGAGAGAACACTCCCTTGGGATTATCTTCCTAGGCTCGGTCTGGATGGCATCTGCCGTATGTTCTGAATATGACAGGCTTTTGCCAACCTCTGAGGAAAACTACAGAATTTGGAGATGCTGTGGGCTCATGAGCAGCTATGATACCGTTTACCCAGCCGAGTATAACTTACTCCTCTGCTGGGTTACAGGGTAGCCCAAGGGTATAGTTACTAGGAAGGAAATAGTTGAGAGCCCTTCTGTCTCCAAAACATCCTGGACCATTCCTTTTCCAGGGTGTGTGGCCTACAAGTAAGTTTACCACACACCCTAGTTCATTTGCAGAAGTTTCATTCTGCAGCTGGTGACCTGGCATAATTATTAAAAGCTTACCTATGCCTGTAAGAAATGTTCCAGGCTGGTTAGTAAATTATAAGGCTGCTCTACTTATAAGGCACCTAATCGTTTTACCCCATAGCCTGGGCATCTATCTACATGTGGAAGTGGAAAGAGAAACCAACAATTATCATTAAGAAATGGAAAAAAGTAGCGGACAGGTTTGTTCATTTATAAATCAGCTACATGGGAATACCTGGGTGGCTCAGTCAGTTAGGCGTCTGCCTTCAGCTCAGGTCATGATCCCAGAGTCCCAGGATTGAGCCCCGGGTTGGACTCTCAGCTCAGCAAGGAGTCTGCTTCTCCCTCTGACTACCCCGCCACCACCACCTCCCCACACTTATTGAACACTCTCTCTCTCTAATAAATAAATAAAATCTTTTTAAAAAATCAACTACTTATAAGCATCTCGAATGAGTCAATCAAAGAGGAATCAGACACGGATTCTGATGCCTAGCATCACAGGTACTACCCAATGAGATTAGACACCTACATTTCAAATACAAGGTGGAAATGCAGTATAAACTAATAGTTTACAGGATTTAAAGGAACTTGAATTTTTTTTATCCATTTGGGGAGGATATTGATAATCAAAGGTGGAGGAGTGGTGTTTGGGTTGGGCGTTATGCAGGAAAACAACAAAATCACTCTAGGTGCTGTGCCAAAATTCACGTCATCTGAAGCGTTGATCACATAAGGTAGTTCATCCTTTTGATTCCTAACATTGGGCATCTGCTTTCTTTTGTTTGAAAGTTCCTTCTGATATTACTTGGTTTTGCTTTTCAGATGCTGATCTGCATGTTACAACCCATGAAGAGAAACACAGAATTCCCATCTTCCCAGACAGAGTGGTAAGTCGCTATTAAAACATTTTTGCATAGTCAGGACATATTAAATAAACCAAGAGTTGCCAGATTCAAGACTAGAAAATATGGGCTGCACTGGGACCGCCGAGCAAAGAGAAGACAAAGGTGAGCTATCACAGATAGCAACGGCAGTATCGAATGCCATGTTCAAATAGCAAATCCTTTTACCATTTCATATTGTTGTACTTAATAACAGGGCCTTTTCTAACCTGTAAGCACATAAGTAGTCACCAAAAAATGCGTGCATGTGGGAGACGTTCTTACTATGGCATCGCACAGGACAGGCAGCTGTCATTAGCTGTCATTCCTTCCCCAGCAGCATGGCCAAGACGCCTCATGTGGGTATCCCGATGAAGGGTGGGCCTCCATGGGGCAGAAGCAGAAAATAACCTAATGCTTTCCCTCCATTATCCCTTCAAAGCCACTCGGCGGGCTTTCTTCTCTGTCCCTGAATGGATTCCATAGTTTTCCAGCTGCTCTTAGATGAAACAAAATGTCCCAATTACTAGTAGTCATGAGAAGAACTTCTAAATTGTCCCATCCAATGTTATAATCATACACCTCCAAACATCATTCCAAGTTCCAGCTTCTCCCCTTCACATAGCCCAGGTGTGCATCACCTAGCTGGCCGCCTGCTTTGGGGAGAGAGTCATGGAGAAGCTGAGATTTCTGACTCTTTCATGGTTGAGGCCCAGGAAGAGGGGGTCTAATGAAAAACAGTCATGTGTGACTGATCGCATCATGATTTTGGTAGGCATAGCTTCTGGGTGAGACTGTTTTCTAATGCTGACTCTTTGGCTTATGGGAAACTTCAGTGGGTTTGCCATGAGAGTGCAGATCCAAATGGAGTTTTATGATGGAGGGGTTGTCTTGACCCTTAGCTCTTGAGTTTCTAGTCCTCACATTTCTGCTGGGTCAATTCACCCATCTTGGACAGAGTTCCTTTCAAGGTGGCTCCCAGAACCCTCTCCCAAGGGTGGAGTTGGCCTACAGTACAACAGACACAACTGTGACTCCTCTGGTTGATACAGCTGTATGTGACTCACTTTCACAGTACAGGCTGCTGCTCTGGTTTTGCTCTGCTTTCCTGCGTTTGTAGCCATAGCCTCCTGCTTTTAGACTTCCCAGGTAGGTGTCAGCCTCCTCAAATGCCAGGGGACACATAAAATGGCCTCCCAGTGATGCTCTAGAAGCTCTCCCAGAAGTAAAGGAGTGTCTCTACCCATCCATGAGCTCTATGGTGTCTTGGGTACTTATTTTCAGTTGCACACAATCACACACACACACCTCTATCTTTCTAAGTAAAAACCACATTATCTTTATGAGCCCACATGAAGGACAAAAGGAAATCCATCATTGGAGGAGGTTAAATTGTATCCCCCAAATTTCATGTTCAGCCAGAACCTCAGAATGTGACCTTATTTGGAGAAAGTTCTTTGCAGATGTAATTAAGGACTGAGATGAGATCATACTGGATTAGGATGTGTCCTTATAAGAAGAGAAGAGGACACAGGGAGCTACACAAAGAAGAAGGCCATTTAAATACCTGTGCAGACCAGAAAACAAATAATCCAGTTAAGAAATGGGCAGACGACATGAATAGACACTTTTTCAAAGAAGATATCCAGATGGCTAACAGACATATGAAAAGATGCTCAATATCACTCGTCATCAGGGAAATACAAATCAAAACCACAATTAGATATCACCTCACACCCGTCAGAATGATTGAATTTAACAACACAAGAAACAACAGGGATTGGCAAAGATGCAGAGAAAGAGGAACCCTCTTGCACTGGTGGTGGGAATGCAAGCTGGTGCAGCCACTCTGGAGAACAGTATGGACGTTCCCCAGAAAGTTGAAAACAGAACTACTCTATGACCAAGCAATGGCACTACTAGGTATTTACCCAAAGGATACCAAAATACAGACTCAAAGGGGTACCTGCACCCCAATGTTTATAGCAGCATGATCAACGATAGACAAACTATGGAGAGAGCCCAAATGTCCCTTGCTGATGAATGGATAAAGAAGAGGTGGTATATCTCTACAATGGAATATCATTCAAATTTAAATTAAATAAATAAATAAATAAATAAATAAATAAATAAATAAATAAATAAATAGACAGACACCTAGGCAGGAGATTCGAGTTATGCTGCCACAAGTCAAAGAATGCTAGAAACACCGGAAGTTGAAAGCGGCCAACGAATACTCTCCCACAGAGCTTTCATAGGGAGCACGGTCAAACTGAAGCCTTGATTTTGGACTTGGGGCCTCCGGAACTGCGAGAGAACAAATCTCTGTTGTTTCAATCCACCGAATGTGTACTGACTTGTTATGGCAACCCAAGGACACTGATACAATCGTTACGGTTTGAGGGCTGTATTTTGTTATCCGCAACATTGCTATTTTAGTTTGGCTCCATGCTCCAGTCCTGAACCTTGAAAATTATGGCCGTATAAAACACCTAAGAGCAAAGTGCAGACTAAGCAAGTCTGCAAGGACAAAAGGTTGATCAGCAGTTGCCCGGGTCCAGGATGGGGACCTTGGGGGCCTTACAGGAGTGACAGCAATGTGCTCAGTCTGGATTGTGGTGATGGTTTGTCCAACTGGATAAATTTACCAAAAGTCACCGAATTCTACACTGACAAAGGGTCAAATTTTATGGTATGCAAATTATAATCCAATACAATTTGTTTTGAGCAAATCTAAGAGCAGAGGATAATTTAGGAGCCAGAAACCATGGCATCTAATCTCTGGCAAGGAATTCTTTGGGAAATGTGCTGAAGATTATCAGTCAGGCAAATCAGGGGCCAAGGGTTTATAAGTCTGTTTTCATTGTAAGCTGCCCTCAGGGATCAGGAATCAGGGAGAGTGTCATGAAAAAACGCCTTTCCCTTTGTTTTGTTTTTACCAGAACATTCAGTAGAAGACTTACTTTGCAAAGCCGAGGAAATTAAAAATCCATTTTCTAGCCCTTCTGTTCACATTTCCGTTTAGGGAACTTTCTGCAGCATTCTGGACAGAACCACCACATAGTTCATAAACAGCAGCGTCCAGCAGAGTGAAAATTTCCAGGACGTCGATCCCTGCAAAAAAGTAAAAATACAAGTATGAAAAATTAAATGCACACCGTATATCTTTTTACGTGAATTTTTAATTGACGTGTAACGTGCACTTGGACTAGTATATGGGCCCAAAGTTTCGACCTTTACGTAAATGGAATCATAAAACATATCGTCCTGTATTATCTGTCTTCCTGTGAGATTGACCAACACTTGAGCGTGTGTTGTGTTTACTCTCACTGCTGTCTAGGATTCCACGGTGTGAATATACCCCCATATTCATTTTATTGCTACTGTGACAAATTACAAACAAATTGAGTGACTTAAAGCAACACAGATTTATTCTCTTGAAGTTCTGAGGGTCAGAAGTCTAAAATAAAGTGGGTCCACGCAGCTGCATTCCTTCTGGAGCCTTTGGGGGGGAAATCCATCGCCTTGCCTTTTCCAGCTTCTAGGGGCAACCTACATTCTTTGCTTTCTGGCCCCCTCCTCCATCTTCAGGACCAGAAGGGTAGCACCTTATGTTTAATATCAAATAAGTTTATTATTTTCCCCCTTAAATGGGCATTTAGGTCATTTCCAGTTTTTATTGAATGGAAATAATTTTTCTATGGACATTCTTATATCTGTCTTATGATTTCACTGCTACGTGTGCATCTAGATTTTCGTACGTGCACACCTGACCTGCGTAGATTCTGCAAACAGCTCTTCAATTTGCTTATACTCTCATACTAGGCTGGTTGGAGAGTTCCAGTTGCTCCGGATTTTTGCCAATACTTAGTACTGCCCACGTTGCCCTTGCCTTCGTTTCTCTCCCTTTCCTATTCCTCCCCTCCTTCTCTTCCTCCTTTCCTTTCCTTCCTTCCCTTTCTCCTTTCCATCCATCTTTCGATCCATCTTTCCTTCCTCTTTCCTTCCTTCCTTCCTTCCTTCCTCCCTCCCTCTCTCCCTCCCT
>LNAC01000407.1:628644-679793 GCA_002007465.1 Ailurus styani
CTCCCTTCCTTCCTTCCTCCCTTCCTTCCTCCCTTCCTTCCTCCCTTCCTTCCAAGCTGATGTACTTGGGTTGTTAGCTCCCAGTACCTGAATCTGTGCCTCACTGAGATATATTAAAATCTCTTCTCCTCCAAAGCTGAAGATTCCTCGAGCAGTTCCTATTTTCAGAATGAATGAACCATCCTCAAGTGCCACCACGGCCCAGTATGACAGTGACTCAAAGAAAAACTACGCCTCCCAGCTGACTGTCAACATGCTGCATCTTCCAAGAGAAGATTTCCCTGACTGGCGGAAAGTAAGGAGACTGAAAAGGTAAACTTCAGCTTCTGGCTAGAATCACCCCCCTGCCTTGGACGTCAGCGTCAAAGCTGTCCACACGGGCCTTAGTTGAGAAGGGCTGCCCTTTCTGAAAAGGCTCAGTGCTTGAGCCCGAAGTCTGGGCGAGCAGTGGTCCCGCTGGGACCGAACGGCATGGACCTTCCATCTAGATGATCTGATCTATGATCTAAATGATGCTTGCACATTTTCCCCTCCTCTTTCTCTCCCCCTTTCCCCCAAATAACCCTACATGCCAGAACTTGGAAGACTTAAAATATACCCTTTACATGAGACAGTTCAGGGTGGGCTTACTTTTGTCCTGTGCTTACAAATGACAAGTAACACTCCCAGCGAGGCCCCGGCTGCCTTCTCAGGATGGACACCTTCACCTCTCCCAACATAAGTCTTCTCACACTTCTTAAGCCAAAAGATACTACCTAAAGCCAGAGTGAAAATTACCTTGAAGGCCCCATATTTGATGTTCACTAAAGATTGGACTGAATCGCAAGACGACAATGGAGAAAGGGTCAAGTGATTGTCCTTCCTTCTTTGTTGCCCCAGCCTTCCTCCCCATCACGTTCTTCACTGACATCCCCTCACCCAGTCATTAGCCTTCCTGCAGGGCACCGGGGTCTGTCTTTCCCCACAGTGAATGTAGAACATCTCTTGGCTCCCAGGCGCCTCCTTTCTTTGTTTTCTCCCTTGTGCCCTTATTTTTTTTTATTCTTTCCATCCTCGTCGTTTTTACCCAAAGCAAATGCCTCCCTGTACCATCGATAGACGCTGATCCTAGGAGAGTGGGTGTCATGTCAGCTTTGTGCCAGGCCCCCTCCCTACCGGAAGCCCCAGGGATTCATTGAGGGAAATGTACAGTGAAACTGATCAGTATTCAAATAAGTAGCCAGCACTATTAATTCACGGTCAGGGTGGGAGCGGGCGGGGCAGTACAGCCACCAGCGCCTGGATGGCTAGATCCTATCTTTATTGAAAATGTTGACATTTTTTTTCATCATGGATTTTTTGCATTAATTTTTATTTTTAAAAAATTTCATCAACACGTTACTGAGTTTTTCTGACACCTCCTTAGATTTTGCACCCCAGATTCAGTCCCGACCTTGGATTTTCCCCTAGAACTTGAGAAAGATGGTTATCTGACCAAAGAATCGATGAATCACTTCTTTTTTTTTTTTAAAGATTTTATTTATTTATTTGACACAGAGAGAGAGATTACAAGTAGGCAGAGAGGCAAGCAGAGAGAGAGGAGAGAGGAGGAAGCAGGCTCCCTGCTGAGCAGAGAGCCCGACATGGGCCTCAATCCCAGGACCCTGGGATCATGACCTGAGCCGAAGGCAGGGGCTTTAACCCACTGAGCCACCCAGGCGCCCTCGATGAATCACTTCTTAGCCTGAGTAGCATTCCATCAGTGAGTGAATGATGATGATTGCTTAAAGGTCTTTGTGGATTGAATTTTAAAGATTTGATCATGAGTCTCAGCTCACATAAGTAGGTAATACTTTTTATCAACTACCCTCACTTGAGCTGCTTTTTAATTTTTTCCATTAAAGCATTCAAATGTTACAGAACATCCAGTGTGCCTTCTCCTAGAATGTTTTCTATGCACATGTTACCATGTGTAGAGAATTAAAAGATCAGATTCTTCTGTGCCACTCCCTCTCTCTTCACTTCACATCTCCGGCCCTTTTTCCCCATTTAAATACATGAGGTGGCACTTAAGTTTTAATGTGAAAAAACATTGAATGGTGGTTACACATAACCTATGTTTTGCTATCTTAGTAATTTTTAGGTGTACAGTGGAGAGGTGTTAGGGACATTCACGCTGTGGTGCAAGCTTCCTGATTATTCTGAATGTCTATGTAGTGTTCTGTCATCTGGATAAACCTCAGAGATGCACCATGGATGGACATTCTCTGTGTGTTCTTGAAAGCAACATAAAAGCTAAGTAAATTGCTCAACCTTTTAAAATAAGAGTTTTCGTATGAAAAGATGAAGTAAAAAAGCCATGCTAGTGACCGAGTCTCTCCAGAAGGCAGAGACGGCTCCATCCAGCGTTGAGGCCTTTCTGCAGGCATTCCTTGAAATGGAGCCAGAGAAGCATTTCCTTGTTAAGGAAACTTGTTGCTATGAAGGGTGGTTTTGAAAAAGAGCTTGAGATAGGAAGGCGAGCAGGAAATAGGTCCTACCTTCCAAGGAAAACAGTATTTTCAGACTTTTTATTGCAATTGCAACAGCCAAGAGGAAAATAACATGTTAAAATATCTGAGTGACCAAATGCTTGCATAGCAACAAGAAAATCAAGGCCAACCCAGTCCAGATGATCTATTCATCCAATTTTTCTATTCAGGGCTCTCTTTTGCTTAGGAAGCACTGTCAAGCTACCTCTGGTTATTGGGGTCCCCGCAAGTATGAAAATGTTTTTACATTTCTCATTAGCTTAAATTCCCAACCCAGGTGAAACATGACGGTCCAAATGTTCACAGAAGCTCAACGATATCTAACAAAACTAGTTTTCTCCTCTAACATTCATAAACAAACGTGAATTTACAAGATGTATCTTTTGTCACAGCAGTGAAGATTTTGCATCCAGCCACCAAAGGGAAAGGACAGTTGCAAATCACAGCACCTCCAAGATGTCATGGTAAGTCAAAGGCGGGTAATTCCTTTACATCTAGGATTTCCTTCCATTTGCAGGAAAATTAACCACATTTGCAATCATTTTTGCAACCAGACTTCACGTTTAAGGTAAAGACGAACCAAAAAATTCATGCAGTTTGCCTCTCTGAACCCTTCAGTTGGTCCCACTCGTGGGTTACAGTATTCCTCACACTGATATTTGCTGTCCATCATTCATGCTATGCACTGGTGTTAGCATGAGCAAGAGTATACAGGGCTGGGGCTGTGCCAGCAGGAGGAAAAACCACCTAAAGTCAAGTAACTCTTCTCTAAGAATTGCTCTATATACAACCCCAATTTTTTTAACCTCCTACTACAGCTGCTGCCCAAGGCATTCATCTATTTCAAGAGCCTGCTCTTCCAAAAGAGTCAGACAAATCCACGTTCTTGGCGCCCTCCTGGGGCAAAAAGCCATTTTCTCATTAAACTGGGCATGAACTCAACTTTTGAGTGATTCTCTCTTCACTTGGCAGATACCTTCCCAAGTGCAGAGAGGGAACCCTGTCAGTCTAAATTTTATTTGCGGGGGTGAAAGCAGGGTGGGATTCGACACTGGACTGCTAGGTGGTGGGTTATTTTTGTTTTTGTTTTGTTTTGTGGGGGTTTTTTTGCATCTATGTCCTTTCCTCTTTTTTTTAAGGGGATTCCCCGAGTCAAGTTCATCTGAAGAAGAGGAAAACCTGGATGACTATGAGTGAGTTTGAAAGTTCTCTGTGCTCCTCTAAATCTAACATAGATGTTTCTATTCCGTTCTTCCCCAAAGGAATTAGAGCAGATGCCTCAAACTTGCTCAGGAGGCCTGTATTTACTTGGGTAAACTCATGTGAGGTTCTGGGCCATTTATCTGGATGATGGGTGATGATGAGCTGGGTTGTTACTAGTGGAAATAATTTTCCTCAGTCTGGGTTACCTATATTGGCTGTATATATTCACTGGATTTATCATATACCTGGTGTCCCCCTCACTTGACCTTGCTTTTCATAGATGCAGCATAAGACATTTCTGCCCAGTATTTCCGCCCTGGAGGCCTCTGGCCAGGGTGAAGTTTGAAGGCTCTTATTAGCACTTATTAGTCCCATCTTTGAAGTTGCTTATGATACAGTAACACGGGAGCGCAACAGAGACTTGAACATGACCCCATTTATATTGAGAGAGTCCTATTCCTAGGGCAAACTTATCATTTAACATCCAGATTAGGACATTTTAGAGAGAGAGAAAGAGTACATTATTAAATATTACACCTGGACATCAGGCATGAGCTGGATTCTTCTGGGTGAAGATACTGAGACAGGTTGGCCTAAGGGGCCCTTAAGTTCTTTTCCAAAACTAAGACTGTATCCTTCTACATATAGGAACAAGTAAGTCTCTGGGACTTTATTTAAAGTTGGCATTAAGGAGAGGCGGGAGTGATAAGGCAGACTGCGTCTCCCAGACACCTGCTACCCAACGGTGGCCAACTCCCTTGAACACTGGGATTATACGTCTTTGCAGTTCTGTTTTTCTGAGTGTGCTCACTGAGATATTGGCTCTAGGTACAGTGAGAGGTTTTATAAAGCACCCACCACTGTCTGGACTCTTTCTCTTACCTCTGACCTCTAACTTAGCGTAGCCCTAAGCGTCGGCGCCACACTAGGGAACACCTGCTGTAGGCTCCGCCCCGCCGCGCCATGGCCTTTTCACCACCTTCTAGCTCCCACTGATCCCTACCTTCTTCCCCAACATCTACCCTCAGGAAAGCCTCTGATGGAATAATTCAAACGAAGACATAAACAACTGAAAAACACCCATGCCCAAATTATCCAAAGATAATAGCACTCTGATGGATGAGAAAGATTTAAACCCATGGCAGTTAACCCCTAATTGTGGAAGTCAGTCTTCAGCATTTCGATGAATTGGAAGTCTCTCTTTGATTTGGAAAGCCCAGATCGGACCATATGGACAGTCTCTATCTCCATCATTTCTAAATTCAAATGGGGCATGAGACGTGAGCCCTGGGGAAACACTGGGGAGAGACCTGCCCTCTTCCAAGTCAGAGATGCCGAAGAGCCATCAGGAGCAGAGGGCTGCGGGGCCTGGGGCTCAGCGTCTTACACCGTGCTCGGTGCCCCCACCATCTTCCTCTATCAGTGGTACTGCACCATTTGTTTGGCGGGCAGAACTTCATGAGGAATTCTACTATGTTCTGTTGAAGGCTGAGGCACCAAGGTTTAGATGGAAAATCATACCTTAGGACCAGGCTTAAGGTTTTGCGGCTCCGGCAATGACATGCTGAGATCTCTTTTAAAACAAACAGAGCCAGGCCTCAGCAAAGTTATGATACAAGCAAAGAGTGTGTGTTGTGGTGGGGGGGAGCTTATTCACAATTCCACCTTGCTTCTCCAGACCTCTGTCCTTATACCCAATCACCTCTTTCTTCTATCTCCCATAGGCATGTATCCTGGATCATATTCCCTGAGGAGTCTTTTGATTAGCTGTCATTAGCTTAAAATATTAATTGAGAAGAAAGTGATCAGTTCATACCTCAAGTATTAATTATAGCGTATCCATAAGGGTAGAATTAGAAGAGACTTTAAACCTTATCAAATTCAGCCCTCATCCTCGTTTTGCAAATGGGTAATTCCAAGGTCAGAAAAGGCCAAGTGGCTTGTCCAGAGCCATACAGCTACTTATTAGGAAGTCATGTCTAGGATCCAAACCTCCCAGCTGGCTGATGGCCCTTTCCACTCCACTGGCCTGCCCACCAGCGGACACGCTCCCCCGCCCCCGAATACAGAAGGTCCTTGTAAGTCCCCAAGCCCTTGCTCCACCCCACCTCACACCCTGTTCATTTCCCTAGTAGGACATTCTGGCCAAAGCCAAAAGGCTGCAGACATTGTTGATCTCGCATGAGAAACAACTCTGGGGCCTGTTTAGCTCTACGTAGAAAGAAAGATGTGATGCTCTTGGCCCACTTAGTGAAAAAGGTAACATTTAAAGACCGTGTCTGGCTGCCCCACACCATCCTTTCCTCAGATCGCTGTAAGTGTTACTGGCTTAATATAACCATAGAGGCTTATCTATTGCTATCCTGCAAGTAAAAAAATATTTGTTAGAAAAGCATTGGCTTTGATAGTAGATTATTAAAAGAAAAATACAGGGTTGAAAGACAGGAACTTTCATCCTTGGCAACCCCAACTTTCCCACTGGAATATTCTTTCATTGGTCTCATTTCTGGCTCTCGCTCGAAACAGGGACACATAGGACTCACGGGCCGGCCCGAAGGAGGCCAGAGGCTCTTTAGTGCCAGCCCGTGTGGAAACAAGTACCCAGGCACCAGCCCGGAATCATACTTGAGTGGCGGAGACACGGGAATCTATAGTTTTGAAAACCCCCTGGGGGGATTCTCTGGCACAGTCAGGTTGGGAAATCCCTTATCAAAGCCGATGCCTCCTTGTACGGAGTAGGAAGCTGAGCGGTCAGGCACATGGTTACAAATTATTAACTCGCATATATGCAATTCTTTCCCATTGTAGCTGGTTTGCGGGTAACATCTCCAGGGCCCAATCGGAGCAGTTACTGAGACAAAAGGTAAATCGTCCAGTCTTTGAAGGAGCCTCTAAGCATCTCTCTCGTTGGGCCCAAAGGGTAGTGCCCTTAACTTCTTGTAGAAACCAGAGGGCTAATTACACAGGGAAGTGCTCAGCGAGGCAGCCGTCCAGCCCCGGGGGTTACCGGGCCCTTCGCATGTAGCCACCTCCTCTGTTTTTCATGAGCTCCTGCTGGGTAATAAGCCACTTGCAAATTCAGCGGTTTGAGACAAGATTTAGGAGTTCTCGCCATTCTGTGCATGGGGTGCCACGGTTCTGCTTCATATGACTGACATGGGCTTCCTCTGTCCCGGCTCGGGAGCACCTGAACCGGAGTCCAGCAGGTATAAGAGGGAATACCTCTACCTGCTCCTGTAACGAAATCAGCCCGGAAGTAAGAGAAGCAAACTCTTTCCAGCTGCAAAACGGATGCTGTGCTATCGTTTGACCCAGTAAAACACACCGGGGATTTCTTTGCGGGGGTACTAGTGAGAACATGATGACATCACCACCGAACTCAGTATCTTGTCATGTTGTCGCATTCCTTGCTCCTTGTCTGCTCTTTCTGAGTCTGAATCTGCTTGGAATTAGCGCAAGTCATTAAGAAAGACAAGTTGAGCGGGGAACTTTGACAAATGATTTGTTCTGCATCTTTGGTTTTCTAATACCTTCCAAGGTATTCTATTGCACAGCGAGAGGTGGTTTTAAGTGTTATTTCTTTTTTTTTTTAAGTGTTATTTCTGAAAGATTAAAATGTCAGGCTTGCACGAATACAGAGGAAATTATCGGAGAGGGTGAAAAACTCAGTAGAGAGGGAGAGTCCAAGCACACAGAGCAGGACTCCCAAGGAACTGAGTGAAAACAGGAGGAAAGCTGAATCGTGGGTCCCCTTCTGTGCCAGCTGTTGGATGACCTGGGCTGTCATTGACACTTAAAGTCGATCGAAAAGATCCATTTCCCTACCACGTACCAGGAAAAATAGTTTTCCAGAAGAATGAACATGTTTTCTGTTCCTTCCACTCTTTCCTTCCTCTCCAGGGAAAAGAAGGTGCATTTATGGTTAGAAATTCCCGCCAGGTGGGAATGTACACAGTGTCCTTGTTTAGCAAGGCTATGAAGTAAGTATGACATGGATTGCTTTCTTTTATCTGTTGTGTATGTTCTTTGAATAGACTGGCCATTTAGTCAGGCCTGGGGATAAGACACCACCTTTAAACTCTGGCATTCTGGCTCGGATGGTTGCCTTGTCTGCCCAGCCCGGACTCCGAGAGCTCATTCTCCGGGGGAGCCTATCCTGCCCATCCCAGGCAGCAGCGGGGTGCCCGGGCACAACACGCCTCAGGAAACACCTGTTAAAGGAATCTTGGGCTGCTCCCCTTTGGTCCTCAGCCTAGAAAGAGAGAAAAAGCGCAGTGGAGTCTGCCCACTCTTGGCCCGAGCCGCCTGCTGAGCCGAGAAACCTACCCCAGGGTCTGGTTTTTCATCAGTCTCTGCATTAGCGGCGGAGCCTGCAGCAAGTTGGATCAGTGTACCTGGGTTCCCCAGAGACCCTCTTCCCGGGGTGCTGTCCTCTCTGTGCGGTGAAGAGCTCTGGCTTGAAGCTGGACCTCGGGGTCCAACTCCTGACTCTACCATTTCAAGGCTTTAGGACCCCGAGCAAGTTTCTTAACCTCTGTGCCTCGGCTTCCCCATTCGAAGACTTTGTTTAAGTTTGAGAGAGAGAGAGAGAGAGAGAGAGAAAACACGCACGGGCAGGGAGGTGGGGGCAGAAGGAGAAGCAGGCTTCCCGCTGAGCAAGGAGCACTTTGAGGGGCTCGATTCTAGGACCCCGGGATCATGACATGAGCTGAAGGCAGACACTTAACCGACTGAGCCACCGTAGCATTTGAAAATGAAAAATAACAATGACTATTATGCTCTATGGATGAAGCAAGTTAATTCACATGGTAGATCACAGCCGTGCCAGGCACAGGGTAAGCGCTTAACACCCGAATAGAAATCACTATGATAGTTGTCGTTATTGTGAAGGAGTGAGTCTAGGCGCTCCACTCCCCCGCCCCAACACCCAGGCACATACGACACCCCCAGTCACCACCTGCAAGTCACCGTCACCGACATCAGGATCCTCTGCCAGAGTTTTAGAAGCCACTTTCCCATTGGCTGTTAGTTCTTGTGTTCCTTCTACTCATCCCGTGAAGCAAATAGGAAAGGTGTTTTCATGGGCACCATTTTGCAGATGAGAGCTTTGAGGTTCCATGAGCCCTCACGAAGACCCACCCGCCACCCCAGAGTTCTGAGCTCACAATCGGGCCAAGTCTTGACTAGGACCAACTGAAAAAAATGTTTCTAATAAAAATATTTCTCTTACTGGTTGGATGGCTTGACCCTGCGCCTTGGTGCTACCTCCACGTATACCCTACTTTTGACACCTGTAGGGGTTTTGGTCATATTGAGTGATTAAAAGGTTATTTTAGTTTGAGAGATTTCTTATGGAGTATCTACCTCCAGTTTGAGAGACTAGGATGTGCCCTAAGCAGCAACCTGGAATTTTCCAACGCAGGAAGCCACCTCCCCAGTGCATCTCATGGAGCAGGTTGCACACCTAGATGTTGGCTAAAGCCAACCGAGTAAGAAACAGGGGCAAAGATTTGTTTCATTGAACATTAAGAGCTCTGTGACACTCTGGCCCTGCAGTTTCAGCCAAAGATGGTATCGGTCAAGATCCTTGACACCAGTTTATTTTTGAAGGCGGCCAGGTAGGAAAAAAGAACAAACAGATAAGGAGTCAAGTGAAAATAATCCACATTCATGACTACGGAAGCCTTCTTTTATGAAACACCATCAACGGGTTTGAATGAATTTCATGCTGAGACCAAGAGCAAAGTAGCCATTTACAACAGGAAGACACCCGTTTCCCCTTTTATAGTTGCAGTTTTAACTAGGCTGGCATTACAGCGATGACAGTTTATCAACAGTTTCTTATGCACCAAGCATAGTGCAGATTGCTAGGTACAAAATTGCATCTGATCTTTGTAACGACCAGGTGAGGTTAGCTAGCAACCAGAAGACGTGGGTGCAAAGCCCAGTTCTCGACTGCTAGGCCATACTCTAAAACTGAAGACAGGCATATTATTCCTGATTAGCCCAGAACGATGTGCATCAATTCACCACTGTCTTCCAAAAGGAGAGCAACAGGAAAAATACGTCTTATGTGGAAAAGGTCCAAGTTCGTGTGAGGAATTAAAGGACATCCCCACCCATGTCATCTTGCACGCTCCACTCCCCGAAGAGCCACTCACCCATGCTCTGGGTGAAACACCCACAGCCTAATCACCTTTGTCTCCCCATTTTAATCTTCGTTATTATCCTAAAAGAGAACTGGTGTTCAGAATGATGATCTTGAAGAACTGCAGGGCTCTCAATCATCCAAGGAAGATTCCAGTTTTAGACTGGCTAAGGCAGGAACTGTGCAGAAAGTTGGAATTTTATTGTACATGAATTCCGTAGGTGCACAAAGGTGACGTTGAGTTCAGAGAGGAGCCCTCTTCCATAATTACCAATCGTCACAGATAGCTCTAGAAAAACATCAGATGGCAAGACTGAGAAAGCCTCTCTGACTTCCCTCTCCAAAATTTGCAAATGCCTCTAAATTATCATTTAACCATTGTCGAATCACACTTCAGTTGATAATTAAAAACATTCTAGGGGCACCTGGATGGCTCAGTCCGTTAAGCATCCGACTCCTGATTTTGGCTCAGTCATGATCTCAGGGTCCCGGGATGGAGGCGCATGTTGGGCTCTGCGCTCAGTGAGGAGTCTGCTTGCAAATTCTCTCTCCTTCTCCCTCTGCCCTTCCCCCTGCTCCCTGTCTCTCGCAAATAAACAAATAAATCTTTAAAAAAAATTCGAACTTTCTTTCTTCCTTACTAGTGATAAAAAAGGAACTGTCAAGCATTACCACGTGCATACCAATGCTGAGAATAAATTGTACCTGGCAGAAAACTACTGTTTTGATTCTATTCCACAGCTTATTCACTATCATCAACACAATTCAGCAGGTAATTTATTTCAGTTTTTCCTTTATGGGTCCTTGTTGATAAATAGCAATTTTCTTGGATACCACTGATCCTCCTAATATTCTTAATATTATCAGGAACCATGAAAGTAGGAATAAAAGTGCTCTCAAGCCAGATACCTGCAGCAATTTTTAGCTTACATTTCCTGGAACACAATATTATAGATAATATCTGGCTCTAAAATGGCAGAAAAATGGAGTAAGCTGAGTGACTTAGAAGTAGAGATTCTCTTTATAAAAATATTTGCTATCTTTTTCTGGCCCTAGTGATAAGTTGATCACAAAATTCGCACATTATAGAAATGTTTGCCATTGGAGAGAGGACTTCCACAGACAAGTTGGTGTCTGTTCTGACGGAATTGTTTCTATGCTGATACTAACTTATTTATTATATATATGTTAATGATTTATATATATGTATGTATGCACATTATGTTTTTATAGAGATGAGATCATTCCACACATACTACTTTTCAGCTTGCTTTCTATATTCAACATGTCTCAGTTGTCTTTCCAGGCAAATACATACAGCTGATGGTCTATTTAAGAGCTACATAGAGTTCTGTTGTAGAATTGCTCCATAGTTTATTCACCTAACCCTGTATTGATTAGTGGTTGGATTGCATACAGTATTTTCACATTAGAATCGACGTTTCAGTGCACAGGCCTGTGCACATGACTCTGTATAGGTGTTTCTGTAGCCAAATTCCCTAGAAGCGGAATTTCTAAGATAACGGTTAAGAAGATTTCAAGTGGAGACATTTTCAAATGCTTTTCAGAGATGTGCCCTCCAGCCAACGGCAATCTCCTTCATCCTCACCAACACTGGGTACTATTACTCTTTTTAGATTTTGCCTAATCGACTGGTGAAAATGTATATAGAAATCCCTTCTATTGGAAGTGGGAACACACTTCATGTGGTGATCATTTCACGGTATAGACAGGTGTCAAATCAGCACACTGTACACCTTTAAAGTTACATATGTCTATAACATCTCAATAAGCTTAGAAAAAAATTAGAAATAAAAAAAGGGAAATCTCCTCTAACTGCCTTTTCTAGACAAGTGCAGCTTGTGCGCAATGACTGGATGGAGTTCCAACAGCAAGTAACATAAGCTGTGGACTCGGCATCAAATTTATCCAAGTCTGTCTGACCTGATTACACGCACACAGGGCAACTAGCCTTACTCCATGGCTTTGATTTTGGTTCTCACTTGTGTTTTTCCTTTGTCCTAATTTCCTCAATTGTATATTTTAACCTCCAGCACCTCAAAAGTACCCTCAAAGTGTATTGTATAAACGAACATCTCCAGGTAGAATGTTTCCACTCCAGAGAATGCCTGAGAAACTCCACAGGGTATAGGAGGAAAACATTAAAATTTTTCTTTAGATTTTTCTCAAACTCTCCTTAAGTTTTCTGTTGTGAGTGTATTTTATGATTCACATAATGTATTAATACAGCAGCCATTGTATGCATGTATTTCAGAGGAGTGAGCTAATTTTTCTTTCTGATTAAAAGTTGGGGATTTAAAACATGTGGAGACCACTCATATAAAAAGTAAAGCAATATGTAGAAAAAGGAAGGAGAGAAAAAGGACACGTTTGACAGTTCCCAAGACTTGGAAAATATCACATGTTTAAGCAAGAAACATTTTTTTGAATGAATTCTTTCCAACCACTATAAATACTATGATAATTTTAATCCAGCTTTATCATAACTTGATGTAAGCAGTGAAAATGACTTGACTGTTTAATGTAACTTAGTAATACATTCAATTTTTTAAAATCAAGGGTTTGCTTTTTATTTTGTGCCCTTCTGTACTGTTTGGGTTTTTTTTTTAACCAGATGTATGTGCTGTGTGTATATGTATTTAAATAGAGGACTACAAAAAGAACAAAAATGGGACAATTTTTTAAATGAAAGATTCTGTCGAGCAACTAATTTGTTTGGATTCTTACAAGTCACATAAAGTTGTTCTACTCCTTCAATTTCTCCTTTACATTGAGCTCCTTAGTCAAGTCAAGCAAATCAATACAGCTATAGGATGAACGGGGTCAGAATGCATCTCCTCTCTCCATCACGACATCCTGAACTCTGTGCTTTTCTGGCTAGTCTGGAGAGCGCGCAAGCAGAGGTGTGACCCAGTGTGATGTCATGTGATGTGACATGATGTGATGATATGGTGCTGATTCCATTGCAGGCATGATCACACGACTCCGCCACCCCGTGTCGACCAAGGCCAACAAGGTTCCCATCTCCGTGTCCTTGGGAAGTGGTATGATTGCACACCTAAGCTCCTAAACTCCATTTCCCACCATTTCTGGTTTAAAAAATATATATATATATACTTTAATTTATATATTAAATTATATATTATAAAATTTATGTATATAAATTATATATTACTATATACTAAAATATATAGTAATATATTACTTATATATATTTACATTTTTATTTAAAAAAAGAATTTATTTATTAAAAAAGAAGGAAGACCGGAAGGAGGTCCCTATTCAGATTGTGCCTGGAAGGGCTTCAGCAATAATATGTTTGTCCATTTTCTTAGCAAACAAACAAACAAAACCCTTTTCTGTCCTCCTGACCTGTCATCTCCTCAGCCTTACCAAAAAGACTGTCCAATTTGTCCTCTTATTAGACCCAATCAGTCTCCTCCAGAACCCCGTTGCCTGTCTCTTCTTCTTCCGGGCTTCTATACCTGTTCAGGGGAGGCTGTTTTCAACCTCCTTGTGTATTTAGGATGAAGACGTCCACCCAGATCACAGTTTAGTTTGCTTCATAAGAAAACACTAGTGATTTTTTTTTTACCAAGCTAAGAACAATGAGCACATCTTGACACCAGGCATTTCCAAGATGCTTCTCTGTGGCAGAGTGTTCTAAGCCTTTCGTCAAGAACTATAGCTGCTTCAGAAACAGTACTGTCACTAAGATACATTTAAGTGGTCAGCTTAAAATAAAAAGTCTTGCTGTCCTTCATATTGTCAATATGAAAGTCATTGGAGAAGAAAGCACTTGGGAAGCTGTCAGCCCCAAAGCCTTCTATTCCCATCTTAAAGAGTGTCTATCTTGCCTTATTAGGGATATGGGAACTGAAAAGAGAAGAGCTTACCCTCCTGAAGGAGCTGGGAAGTGGTCAGTTTGGAGTGGTCCATCTGGGCAAGTGGAAGGGACAGTATGATGTTGCCATTAAGATGATCAAGGAGGGCTCCATGTCAGAAGATGAGTTCTTCCAGGAGGCCCAGACCATGATGTAAGTCTCTTCTGAAGAATGACACTTTGGCCCTTACCATGGGGAGAAGTTCATGCTAACAGGTCTGTCCCTAATATTTGCAAGGCCTAGAGCAAGAGTCCACGTATCATAGGTATACTTAGAAGTTATAAATCAAGCTGTTAAATAAATAAAATCAGTTCAATGCTCCTACTTTGGCAAGTATACCTCCATAACAACCTGAGAGGCCATTCAAGTTTAGAATTCTCAAGACTCTTTAGAGAAACCAGCCTCTGGCCTGTGTCACCCTCCTCCCGCCAACTCTACCCCTCTCCTTTATCCTCCCCCCTGCCCCCACTCTGTCCTGCAGAGTGCTCCATACTTATGTGTACACAAAACGTTCAATGCATCCAAGCTCTCTCTGTGACCCCACAAACAACTCTCTATCAGCTAAGGATCTTGGGTTGGGGGTAGACACACCAATACTGTGGTTCACTCTTAGGGAGACTGACCCAGGAAGGGTCCACCTGGGTCCTAAAAGAGGCCTCAGGACTATGTGGACAGGGGATTCCAGAGTCCTGGTACCCCAAGGGTGACCAAGAAAAAGGGATGCATGGGTTCTGAGTAGGCTTGTCCTTGCCCTTTGGGGAGGTGCATGGTGGGATGAGGAACAGAGTGGGGCCCTGTAAAGCACATGCCCAAGGGCAAGAGCCGCTAGTGGCCAAGACTAAGGCAATACTGGAAACCAATGCCCTACAGACAATTTCCTTCCTGGAAAAGGACAGTCTGACAGGATCCCTTTCTCACCCTGCTTCTTTCCTCATCTGATAAATGAAGATACCCTTCCTAACGGGCCTTAGCTCCAAACACAGCCTGCAATGCAGATGTGTGTTCTTTCTCTCTCTGAGCTTGCTCACTCATGTGTACTCTCTCTCTCTCTCTCTCCCCACCCCCTCATGGTGAATCAGACTTTGAAATGTGACCCACCATCCAGGTTTGCCTGCGAGTTTCCTGCTTTAGCACTGAAAATCCTGTGATTCAGGAGCCCCTCGGTGCCAGGCCAACTGGGACAGCTGGTCATCCTGCTTTTAGGGAACTAACTAATCAACATGATATGAAAAACAGTGCCTAGCAGGATTTTGATCAAAGATCATTGAAATCACAAATCCTAGCCTGCATTTTTAAAAAATATTAAATATTTCTATGGTATTTCCAGGCATCTCTCTGAGCACTTTGTAAATAGTAATGCATTCAATCCTCCTAAGAAACCTAGGAGGGATGTACCATTGCTATCGCTATTTTACAGGAAACCAAAGCACAGAAATGTTCAGTAATGGGCCCAGGTCAGGAAGCTAGTAAAAGTGGCAGAGCAGAGATGCAAACGCAGGCAGAACTTCCAGTCCATTTTCTTAGTCATTCTTTTGTGAAGACCAAATTCCCAAGAGAGTTAGAACAATCACTTTGACCATAATTGCGGAATTGTCTAGAAGCAAAGGTACTATGTGAACATGAGCCTGGCTTCACGGGCATGCAGCCTGCATGATCTTGAGGACGCCCACACTTGGGAGGGCTCTGCACTTGCTTTATTGTTGTGATGTCACCATCTTGAAATAATAAATCTGGAAATAAATAAATTTATTTATTTGAGAGAGAGAGAGAGAGAGTGGGGAGAGCGGAGGGACAGAGGGCAAGGGAGAGACAATCTTGAGCAGACTCCCTGCTGAATGTGGAGCATGACGCGGGGCTCGATCTCATGATCCTGAGTTCAGGACCTGAGCCAAAATCAAGAGTCAGATGCTCAACCAAATGAGCCACCCAGGCACCCCACCATTTTGAAATTCTTCATAATTCTTAAATAAGGATCCCTGCATTCTCATTTCATACCAGTCCCTGCCAATTATGTAGCCTGTTTTGTCTTTGACAATTATACTGTCATAAAACTGGGAAGGAGACCCATGACATCCTCCTTCTGTAGGACAGAAAAAAACTAACAGAAACTCCCTTAGGCTCATGATGTAACCTGTGTCATGGTGTAACTTTAAAACATATTTTTCTTTTGCTATTAGAGGGCTGGTAATCACACAGAATCAGAAAAGGTCAGTAACAAATCACTTAGTCATAAAGAAGGAGGTCAAACAACACCGTAAGGGGAGACCGTTACAGCTCAGCTGTGATGGGCGTATTGAGGCCTATCCTGTGGGAAGTAGCAGCTGCCGTGGTGTTCCCACCACGAGGCCCTGGGCAGTGACTGAATTTACTCAAGAAATGAGTAAAATGAGCTTTTTTTGGGTGAGGGACCTTGTCCCACCATTAGCCTTCCCTCTGCAGAGAGCAATGCTGAGGTCCAGGCCATTCTCTAAAAGAACTGAAAGAGGCCTAACTGAGCTTATAGCTTTGAGCAACCTGATAAGGCATGTCCCTAAACTAAGAAGGAAGGAAAATCATGATTTAAATAGTTTTAATCACTATTTAATATTTAATATTTAATTCACTATAACTATAGAAAATAACTATTTAATAAATGCTCATTAAAAAATTCTAAAATTGACATGTTAACTTGAGATGTCCTTTACACAACAGAACATTAAAGAATCAGCCTGTAAACTGATCAGTTACATGGACAAGTGGATGGACACCGTAATAGCAGGTCATGACCTATCAGAAGGGTTATGTCAGGTGGTTACTATCTTTTAAATTTATTATTGAAAGAATACAGGGCACCTGGGTGGCTCAGTTGGTCAAGTGTCAGATTCATGATTTCAGCTCAGCTCGTGCTCTCCGGATCATGGGAGTGAGCCCCATGTTGGGCTCTGTGTGGGGAGTCTGCTTGAGATTCTCTCTCTCCTTCTCCCTCTGCCCCTCTCCCTACTTGATCTCTCTAAAATAAATACATCTTTAAAAAAAGATAATGTAACAATAATATAAAATGAATTTTTTAAAAAAAGAAAGAAAAATCATGGCAAATCTCATTTCCCTACCATGGTAACTATTTTCATTTTTCCTGCACCTTTCATATTCTGATACAATTGTTTTTTGAGAATGAAGCATTTGGACTTCAAAACTGAGAAAGTGGGGTGCTTTAAAATGGAAGTGATTGCCCTTAGTGTGTAGCTTCCTCCAAATCAGTCACGGAATTCTCTAGATGCCAGGGGGCTAAACAGCATTTCTGAAGCAATAGACCTTAGCTTCTTTGATTCTCTCTAAGACAGGTGAACCCAGCACCCACAACTGCCCAACCGCTGTTGGGGTTGTCAGTGTTTACCAGGAGGCAGCTTTTTTTTTTCTTTTGCCTTCAAAGGCTGATGCTCCCTGAATAAAATCCACAACTTTTCCCACTCTCTGTTCAAGTAGAAGGGGGTTCATTAAAACCAGCAAAAATCTAGGGCACCTGGGTGGCTCAGTGGGTTAAAGCCTCTGCTTTCGGCTCAGGTCATGATCCCAGCGTCCTGGGATCAAGGCCCACATCGGGCTCTCTGCTCAGCAGGGAGCCTGCTTCCTCCTCTCCCTGTCTCTCTGCCTGCCTCTCTGCCTACTTGTAATCTCTCTCTCTCTCTCTCTGTCAAATAAATAAATAAAATCTTTAAAAAAAACCAGCAAAAATCTGAAAGTGATTCTTGTTCAGGACACCTGGAAAATGGAGTGTGCAAATTGAGTACTAATCTTTGAAAATGTGTGGTTTCCAGGAAACTCAGCCATCCCAAGCTGGTGAAATTCTACGGAGTGTGTTCAAAGAAATACCCTATATACATAGTGACTGAATATATCACCAATGGCTGCTTGCTTAATTACCTGAAGAGTCATGGAAAAGGACTTGAAACCTCCCAGCTCTTAGAGATGTGCTATGATGTGTGTGAAGGCATGGCCTTCTTGGAAAGCCACCAGTTCATACACAGGGACTTGGTAAGCAAAGCCACTGGCCCTTCAAAGCAACCAAGGGGTCCACAGTCCCCGCCTCCAGTGCCGGGGCCTTTGGGAAGGCTGGCAAGGAGGCACCTCCACTCATACTTTGCTCCCTTGTGACTTGCCGAATAGAATAGAATAGAATAGAATAGAATAGAATAGAACAGTACAGAAAGAGGAGATTGATTTATGTAGTTGTGTTGGGGTATGAAGGAAAACAGATAAAAAGGAAAGACTTTGGTGGTTTTAGTGTGTCTCACAACCATGAAATCCAAGTTGACCTTTGCTCCAGGAAGGGCTTAGCGCTAACGTTGCCAATTAATACCATTACTGAGAAAAACAAAACCAGAAGGAAATGAAATTTGTGTGTGTCTTTGGCTCAGGGTGGGAGTCAGGGACGTTCTGCTTGGTATGCACTACTGTCTACCTTCAGAGATTGTCTTCTGCTGAACAGCAAACATGCCATACGCGCTAGGCCAGCATTTATGCCTTCGAAGTGCCCGTTAATGCATGGGACCCCAGTGGTGGAGAAGGAACCCCTGGAAATAACTTGTCCCTTCTTGCTGATGAGCTGAGGTTCTGTGTTTAGTGTGTAATCCCCTTCATGCTGTTTGACAACGGTGGAGGCTTGGGTGAAAATACTGTTGGGAGCACAGTTTCATTTTGAAAAATGGAAAATTGCAAAGGCAAAAACGACTTCTCAGCATTTGGGGTTTTGATAGGCGATCTTAGATTTTGTGAGAACTCTGCCAGAGAAAAGGAAAATCCTGGATTCTGAGGTAGGGAGATTCTTGGCCGCTTTTACTACTTGGTAATTTTGTTTTTCCTCCAAAGGCGGCTCGGAACTGCTTGGTAGACAGTGATCTCTCCGTGAAAGTGTCTGACTTTGGGATGACAAGGTAAGCCAGCTCCAGCTCCGAAGGGACCAGCTGGGAAAGATGGATTTCCATTCACATCTAAATGCCAGCAGAACTGTGGGCCTTGCGGTGATAAGGAACATGCTCTGGACTGGGGGTTTCGAAACCTGGATTCCCTCCCTGTGGTACCTCTGACCACCTAGGAAATAGGTTTTGCCTCATTTCTTCACCTGGCAGATGGGGTTGTTCTTCAGAAATTATCCAAAGTCCCTTTTCATTCTTTCAAAACTGATAAATATTTTTAAACTTATAAACAAATTCCATGAAAGAATAATATTAATAAATATGTTATTTATATTAAATATTAATAAATTATAATATATAATTATAAATTACATATAATTATATATCATTAACTATATATAGTCACATTAAAATATATTATAACATAATTATATTAAAATATTATAACATATGGTTATATTAAAATATATATTATATGTCATAATATATATTTTAATATAATTATATATTATATATAATTATATATATAAATATATATTTTAATAGAATTATATATAATTTTATGTGTTTTATATATTTTACTATTTTATATATAATATAAATATATATTTTATATATTTTTATATAATATAATTATATATAATTTTACATAATTATATATAGTTATATTAAAATATATATAACATAGTATATACTATATAATTATATAAAATATATAACATATCTTATATAATTATTAATTATATATAAAATTTATACATAAAAATATAGAGATTTATATATAATTATATATTAACTATACATAAAATTATATAATTATAAATTATATATTAAATAAATATCAATAAATATCCAAATGTTACATGTTATAGTCAGATTATTGGGATAAATATTTTTATATATATTTTTAAATCAATCAAGGCTCCCTTAGCCCATTCTGTTTATCTCTTAATATTTATTCAAATAGGCATAGCAGTAACACTAGGAAAGTTTTTGTTGTCAGCCCATTCGATTTTCTGTATCACCAAGTAAGTCGTGAGAGTAGACTTTGAGATTCTCTTAGCTGGGATTCTATCACCACTTATGATTTAGAGAAATTACGTTATGATAGCAGTTTAAAAGAGTCTTCCATCTTTTTTATTCTGAATCTTCCTACTGTGTAACCCTCACGGCCAGCGTTCATAGTTGTACATGGGAAATGAAGAGGCACTCATTGGCCTTTCCAGTCAGCAAACATTTACTGAGGACCCACATGATGCTGAGGTCTTGTGGGAGATACTGCTATGCATGGGATAGGCCCTGCCCCCAAAATGATCAGCTTCACCCAGAGAGCAAGCAGACGTCGACACTGAGACCCAATACGGCTCTGAAATTGTGTCAGTTCAACATAAACTCACATAATTCTGAGGAGGAAGGGTATAGTTCAAAGAGGTCTCAAGAGTTGACTAAGGCTGGCCCTATATTCAGCATACATAGCTCTAAAACACCATAGGAGGATCTGGGGTTTTAAAGTTTATTTATGTATTTTTTTAGTAAGCTCTACACCCAACGTGAGGCTCAAACTCACTGCCCCGCCATCAAGAGCCGTATGTCCTCCAACTGAGCTGGCTAGGATCTGTTTAAGTCTTCTTCAAAATTCAATTTCGTGAAGTGCTCCTCTTCTGGGACACCTCAACCATTGTCAAGATGTTCCTTGACCTGCGTCTTCCTCGCCATCGCTCCAAACACCACACGCTGAGCCTCTTATGCTGACTCTCCAGAAGTGTAGCTGAGTGTGAGAGAAAGAGCTGCTCGCAGCTTCATCGGGTGGGGAGAAGCTCCTGGGACAGGGAAACTGATCCCCACCTTGTTCTCAAAGTGGGAATATTGGCTGTTGTGCCAGCATCCAGGGAATATACTGTCAAGTTCTTTGTAGCTTAGGAAAAGGGAGACACAAAGTCTTGCTCTGAATTAAGGAATCCTGGAGGTCACGCTCCAGGCCCTATTGGTCAGGAGGTCCTGTGGTGACACCATTCAGAAGCCTGTGACTTCACTTGATCCTGATGATTTGAGGGAAGGTTTAAGCCATGAGCAGGACCCAGTACCAGGGTAGTTTCTGGGTGTCTTATGGTGTCTAGAGGAGCTGAGGGGGTCTGGGGGAGGGACATATGGAAGGGGTTTTATGTAATCCTGTGAAAGTGTGATTATTGCTATTAATATTCCTATTCCATTTGTAAAATATTCATATATTAAATATTAATATATTATTCACATAATATAAATATTAGTATTATTAATATTTCAAAGAACAATTTTCAAAACCAGATTTTCTGGCATTTTAAGTTACCATAAATATCTCTAACATGTTTTTGGTGTGTAAGGTTTTTCCGCAAAGTATATCTAAAATTTCACTCTCCATAATTTTCCTTTTCCTTTTCTTTTAAAGATTTATTTTATTATTTATTTTAGAGAGAGAGGGAGCAAGAGCAAGTGGGGGGAGGGGCAGAGGGAGAGAGAATCCCAAGCAGGCTCCCTGCTGAGTGCAGAGCCAGACGTGGGGCTCGAGTCCACGACCCAGAGATCACAACCTGAGCCCAAACCACGACTGAGCTACCCAGGAACCCCTCATTTTCCTTTTTTCTTAAGAGTCATTATTTGCTTTTTTCTAGGCAAATATACGGTGTTCCCCTCTATTAGTTATAGAAATAATATATGCTTGTTGTAAGAAACATAGCAATAGCATATAAAGGAAAAGTAGAACCTGCCCCCCATTCCTTCACCTTATTTTCAGCACTAGGAATAACTACCGCTAACACATGGGATAGATGTCCTTCATACCTCATTCCTAAGTATACCCAATCATACACACAAGTATGTACATTTATTGTTTGTTCCCACAAAAATGGTGAAATAGGTGAAGGGGATTAAGAGTACACTGACCTCGAGGAGCACTAACACATGGAAGTGTTAAATCACTATATTGTACACCTAAAACTAATGTAGCACTGTACATTAACTATGCTGGAATTAAATTTTTTAATGGAATTACATTATATATACCTACTTTTGCACATACCCATTTTCCATGGGCATTTTTTTTATTTTGGTAAATACAGAGCTATCTTGCTTCCTTTTTTAAAAGATTTTATTTATTTGAGAGAGAGAGAATGAGAGAGAGAGAGACCACGAGAGGGGGGAGGGTCAGAGGGAGAAGCAGACTCTCCACTGAGCAGGGAGCCTGATGTGGGATTCAATCCTGGGACTCCAGGATCATGACCTGGCCAAAGGCAGTCGCTTAACCAACTGAGCCACCCAGGTGCCCCGCTATCTTGTTTCATAAATGGCCCCATACTGTTCTCCTGCAGTAATGGGCTATAGCATATTTAATTGTTCTTTAACATGTGGACATTGAGATTGCTTCTATTTTTATCATTATTACATAGTGCATGTTCTTGAATATATCTTTTTATGGTCTCCATATCTCCAGAGGATATTGTCATTCATCATTGTTTATAACAGCAGATTAGAAGCAACTTCCAAGGTGAAACCAGAAGATGTTAAGCCACAAGAGGGAATGCTATTCAATCATTAAACATCATTCCGCAGGAGAAAATGTAACCACACGGGGAGAGCGGTTCTTGCCATGCCGTTAATGGAAAAAGCAAACCTCAGTACGACAGAAACCCAATTTTGTGCATATTATATGTAGAACAAAAGATTGGAAAGTACAAGCCAAATGTATCTTGAATGGTAGAATTATAAATTATCTTCAGGATGAGACTGAGTCATTTTATTTTGACATTCTTGTGTTTTTCTATATTTCCCAAATGGTTTGCATTCCGATTCTGGTATCTGCAAAGTTAGATATAATGTGAGGCTTACCAGTCATATAAGCAGCCTTTGGCTAAGCTACACACTGAAAGGAGCGAAAGTTCTAGAAAACCGAGGCATTCTCCTGAGACTGCGGGGCTCTGTGTTCTTGATCGACCTGCCACAAAGGTGATGGCGGCCCACAGAGGGCTTCTCATGCTGCACAGCCTAGTGACTTGAGGTCTGTTGATGTTTTCCCCCATAGGTATGTTCTTGATGACCAGTACGTCAGCTCGGTAGGAACCAAGTTTCCGGTCAAGTGGTCAGCCCCAGAGGTGTTTCACTACTTCAAGTACAGCAGCAAGTCAGACGTGTGGGCGTTCGGTAAGCACGGGGCCACGCAGGTCCCAGCCCCGTTTCGTAAGCTCACTTCCACAACAGGAAACCGCAAGGGCAGCAACATCCATTTTTAGCGAAAGCCCCGTGCACTTGCGAAATGACCTGCATGGCCTGAGCTAAGAGACTGAAGATGATGGTGACCTTTGCTCGGGCCAGTGTCAGGGTGTCTGCCCCTGTTGTAGAAAATCTGCATCCTGCTAGCGCCTTTGTATCCAACCCGAGGAGATAAAACTCCTCCACCGAAGATTGCGAAGAGTTTTAAAGGAGTCATTGAGAACTAGAGCTGAGTTTGCGTGAAGTCCAAAACGTTGAAGGGCTTGAGAGGTAGTCATTGACTTTCAGCGTGAAATCAGCCATGACCACCATCCCTTCGGAAGGGACCAACCCTTTGGGCATGCCTGGTGCCAACCCCAAATGCGATCCAGTGCTGTCTTTAGCCGGTACTAATTTCAGCTAGGGTCCTCACTAAAATTCATCACTAGATCAAGGGTCAGCAAACCTTGGGCCAGGACCAAGTCTGGTGGTCTATTTCTGTACATGATTTTTTATTGGAGCAAGCCAGTCCCGTTCGTTCCTGTATTGGGTCTGATTTTGTACTGGAACAGCAGAGTGGGGCAGGTGCCAGGGACACTGTATGACCCACAAAGTTTAAAATACTTACTATGTGACCCTTCACAGTAAAGGTTTGCTGACCCATATTTTATTAAAGATCTATATGAAATTTAGTAAAGGTCATTAGAAAACGGAAACAATTCTTAAGTTGTGATTTGGTATATTTTCTGGTATCTTTCTACACTGTGAGGAACGTCAGGTGTGTTTATAATCACGGTCAGGTGAATCCAGGATAAATCATCCAAATTCTCATAAAGTTATGGATATATTAAATGCAACTGAGACCTAGTTCACATCTGTCTTGGTCAATAAGCATAATTTGACTTTTTATATGACATCCAAAAGATTGCATGAATAAAAGAAAATTTAGTTAGCCATTGTTTTTTATATGACACACATTTTTTTAAAGATTCCATTCACTTATTTGACAGAGAGAGAAAGAGAGAGAGAGAGAGAACACAAGCAGGGGGAGCAGCAGGCAGAGGGAGATGGAGAAGCAGACCCCCCACTGAGCAGGGAGCCCGACGTGGGGCTCGATCCCAGGACCCTGGGATAATGACCTGAGCTGAAGGCAGATGCTTAACCGACTGAGCCACCCAGGCGCCCTGACACACACTTTTAAAATAACTATGACTTTTATAAAAGTAGTATCATTCACTTTAAAAAAAAATCCGACGTACACAGAAAAAGAAAAAAACCACAAAGATAGCATCGTGGCGAATGAGTGATATCCTTTGGGGCTGATTAACTTGTCAAAATTAGTTTCAGTCTCCTGGTGTTGATATGCCTTATGAAAGATGTTTTTAAAAATCAGTGTCCTTACTCAGAAGTTCACAGCTTGTTTTTGACCCAAAAATGGCATTACCCAGCTTAATTCCTCACTATGCAGTAGGGGTTGGCTCCAGATATTTTCAGACTATTTCTAAAAATTAAGTCCGTTCTTAGGTAATTTGTCCCCAGTGAGGATATTCAATTTGCACCAGGGCCTCTGAAAGCAATTCTCAAAGAAGGGGCCCCACAGATATTTGAAGCAATGATACTATTTTTAAGATAAGTGGATAGCCTTCCAAAGACAGAACTGTGAAGGAAGCAGTATACTTTTGGATGGTTGTTTTAGAAGGTTGGTAAAAATAAATAAATAAATAAAATACAGGCACAGCAACTTGTAATATTGCCTTATTGTAGATATTTTGCATAAAATCTGAATATCAAAGAAATTTTGAAGTTAGTACTTCAGTTATGGTTCTAGAATGATTTTCTCCCTTCTTACATATTTCTGGCTTGCCAAAGCTTTGAAGCTGGCTGACTATTGAAATTCTCCAGTTTGGTCAGGATGACAGAACACAGGCCACCATTTAGAGAGCATTTAAAGTGTCCCGGTGCTCTTCACAGGCTCAGCAACTCTATGATTTGTGAATATCTGCAAATTACAGACAGGGAGCCTGCTCCCAGAAGGGCTGAGAAACTTACCCAGCCTCTAAGCGGCAAAACTGAGCCTCAAAGGCCACATGGAACTGACCCAAACATCACTTTCAGCCACCAAGACCAGAACACAGTTTTTAAGCCTGGGGTCTGCAGTGGCCTTGGATGGGCTTCAGGACACCGTGAACATCCAGAAACCGAACACAGAAATGTTGTGGGTTCACTTTCCCACAAGAGAGCCACTGGTTTTTATCAGATTCTCAAAAGGACACCTGACCCACAAAATATTAGGAACCACCGAGGCAAAAGGAGGACTTTCGTCAATGATTTTATCTGTAAATTTCCACGGGAAGGTAATTTGACAGCGCGCTGAAATTGTTGCACACAACTGCCAAGGCAGAGAGCAAGAAAGGGCTAGGACTTCGGTCGATGACGCCTCCGGGCTGGAGTCGGGGGGTGACTGTGGTGGAGGAGACCGCAGCCGCCTCTCTGGAGCAGCCCAGGAACCTTGGCCCCAGGTAGCTCCTGCTGCGGCTGGCTTCCCCACTGACCCATGTACCGGCAGCAACAGGCGCCGCGGTCTCCAGGAACACGGAGAAGGGTACCCCGGGCTCCAGAAGTGATGGTCCAGTCCCACCTTCCATACCCTGTCCTTTCTGCTAGGACTCATTTCCCAGGGGTCCCTCGCTCTGACCCGCAGCCTTCCTGATCTGGCGCGTGAACCTCGTTCAACAAACTCTGTACCTTCTGACATCGGTTCTCTTTCCTTTTTGTTTGCCGGTCGCCCTTCGTGTGGTGCAGGGATCCTGATGTGGGAGGTGTTCAGCCTGGGGAAGCAGCCCTATGACTTGTATGACAACTCCCAGGTGGTTGTGAAGGTCTCCCAGGGCCACAGGCTCTACCGGCCCCAACTGGCATCGGACACCATCTACCAGATCATGTACAGCTGCTGGCACGAGGCAAGTGCCCCGCGTGGGGGAGCTGCGAGGGGCGGCGGGGGCAGCCGGGGCGGTTGCCTAGGACACCACTGGGCGAGGCATTTACGAGGGAAAACACCTGCTACACAGCGGGTGCAACGGTCCCGAGCCCCTTCCCTCAAGTGTTTGTTATTGAAAACCAGCAACGTAGTGAAGTAGGTGCTGTTCAGCAAACAACTTATATCCAGCACTGTTCTGAGAACTTCATAAATATTAACCCATTTATTCATCAGGCAACACACTATGAAGTAGGTACTAGCATGAGCAAAACTAAGAGAAGAGGAGAGAGAGACCCAGAGAGGTTAAGTGACTTGCCCAAGGTCACACAGCTAGTAAGAGGCAGGCTGGCCAGTGTCAGAGTCCCTGTTCTTAACCACAACACTATGGATCTGCACAGAGACAATCCCCCGCTGAAGGTTCTGCATATAGTGAGGGGTTTGCACATTTTGGTCTCCCACTTTTAAAATATTCTATTTCACAGCTTTCCAAGGAACAGCCACAATTTTCATTAGATTCCAATTTATCTTTCCCATCCTTCTTTGCACAAAAGTGAGCATGTGTGTGTGTGTGTGTGTGTGTGTGTGTTTTCTGACGGAAAAAGGAGCATATAAATCCCCTCCGTGGGAGTTGCCCCTCCATCGGTGTGCCTATTTTCCAACCATCTCACTGACACAGACCATTTTTCAAGCTTCTGGATTTCTGCCAATCTGATAGATGAGAAATGGCGTTTTAGGGCAGTTTTTATATGTACATCTTTCATTACAGTTGAGGTTTACTTTCAAGGGCACTGGTATCTCTTTCTGCCAGTCAAATGTCCTATCTTTTCCCTTTTTGGATCAGGTTTTTTGTTTCCCTCACCTCGACTTTAAAGACCCCTTTATAAATGAAAAAGATTAGTACTTTACTGTGAGAATTGTAAAGATTTTCTCCCAGTTTGTCACTTAATCTCTTGATTTAATTGATGGTAGTTTTTGCCATGCACAAGATTTTTAAATAATATGGTTGACTATTATTATTGGCTTTTATTGCTTCTAGAAACTGAGTTAAAGTTAGATAGGTTTCCCCAGACCCTGATTATGATAGCATTCACTCGGATTATCCTCTAATACTTTTATGGCTTCATTCTTTCACATTTAGATCTCTGATCTAATTTGTGTTTGTTATTGTATATGGTATAAAGTATGGATCCAAAGATCTCATTTTCTTATTGACTACCTGACTGCTGCAGCATCTATTAGAAGACCACGTCATTCCCAGGGACAAGATACCGTCTAATGGTGCCAAAATATCTAACACAGGAAACTTCCATGTGGATTTGGGGTTATTTGGGGACTCTCCCTTCTGTTCTCTGCTCTTTATTCATGTGCTAGCCCCGAGACTTTATGTGTTAATCCAAGGTAGGCTCGCACTCCCTCATTGCTCACCTTTTTTTTATACCTTTCCTTGCTATTTTTACATACATATTTTAAAATTGAGTTTAATTTTTAAAATTTTAGTTCCAGTTAGTTAACATACAGTGTTTTATTCATTTCAGGTATTATTTCTGCATACTTTAAAAATCTATGAACTAGAGAATCAATTTGTTCAGCTTCAAACAAACTTGTTCATCTTTTGGAGAAGAATGTATTTAGTTTATATTTTAACTAGGGAAATTTGACATCTTTGTGATATTGATTTATCGTCTTCAAGAACAAACAACATTTTTCTATGTGTATTTTTCAGCAGTGTTTAAAGTTGTCCTCATTTTGGGGGTTACATTTTTGTTCGTATTTTATTTTGGTATCATTGCTATTCTAAACGGAGTTTTCTCTTCCATTGTGTCTTCTGATTGGTTCTTGTACATGTACCTGAAGGCTATTGATTTTATAGGTTAATTTTGCATACTGCTCTCCTGCTGAATTCCTTATCATTTGGGTTGGGTCCATCATTCATTCTCCTGGTTTTTCCAGGCATACAACCATGTCTTACGCAAATAAAGATACTGTTACTGTTTCTTTTCCAATTCTTAGGGTTCTAGTTGTTTTGTCTTTAGTGGAAATGTCCATAGTGTTTCCACACTTAAAAAGTCACTAGCTTTTGGATTGAGGTATACATATCTTCTATATTTTATTTTGAATCCTAAATTTCATAAACTAAGCCATCGGGTTTTTCTTTTATTTAGCTTCCAGAAAAGCGTCCCACATTTCAGCAACTCCTAGCTTCCATTGAACCACTTCGGGAAAAAGACAAGCCTTGAAGAAGAAATTAGGAGATCTGATGAGAGCACATGTGAACGCGGGCCAACATTTTCATTCCTTTTAAGGAAAGTAGCAAGGCGCAGACAATGTAATTTACCTAGTTCTTCTTAATAGCATTCTGTGTGCTGTTTGCCTGTTGTAGTATCTTGAAATGAACAAGGCAAGAAACAAAAGATTTCCTTGAAATTTAGGTCAAATTAGTAATTCTGTGTATGCTGCTTTTAATGTTATTACACTTCCCAGCCTATAGCAGAAGCACATTTTCTGATTGTGGTAGACAGAGTGTGTTCCAGGTGTAAAGACTGGATAGAACTGAAAAATTCTTTGTTGGATATTTGTTCTTTTCCTTATATTGTCACTATGCTGATAATTAAATATGCTATTAACAAGTACCAAAATGTGGACATTTGCCTTCATGTTTCGATACTGTCAAACTTTAACACGCATGCAAATCAAAAGGAGAGTTCATTAAAACAAACTCCTGGGGCGCCTGGGTGGCTCAGTCGTTAAGCATCTGCCTTCAGCTCAGGTCGTGATCCCAGGGTCCTGGGATCGAGTCTCGGCAGGAATCCTGCTTCTCCCTCTCCCTCTGCCCCTCCCCTTGCTTGTGCTCACTTTGTCAAACAAATAAAATCCTTAAACACACACACACACACACACACACACACACACACACACACACACAGATTCCTTAGGAACTAAGGTAGAGGAAGTCTGAGTGCAGCCTGAGAATTTGTGTCTTTAAGAACCTTCCAGATGGGGTGCCTGGGTGGCTCAGTGGGTTAAAGCCTCTGCCTTCGGCTCAGGTCACGATCTCAGGGTCCTGGGATCGAGGCCTGCATCCAGCTCTCTGCTCAGCGGGGAGCCTGCTTCCTCCTCTCTCTCTGCCTGCCTCTCAGCCTACTTGTGATCTCTTTCCCTATGTGAAATAAATAAATAAAATCTAAAAAAAAAAAAAAGCAGCTTCCAGATGTTCCTGTGCTGTCACCCCTGCCCTAGGGGACCTAGGCATCATTAGGTGGTCCATAATTCAATCCAAAAGACTCAACTCTCATCTGACATCCAGATTCAAACAATGACTCTTTGGGTCATGCATGTACGCCATGCAAATATAAAACTAAAATTAAATAATATCATTCAAGAAGAGGCTAAATATATTTCCACATAGCGCAAAATTTTAAAGATGCTAAGGTAAACCTGATGCTTTTTTTTTTAACTTTGATCCTTATCAACTTGGATACAATGTAACCACAGTCTTATTTCTAGAACTGACTGTTGCCTTCTAATCATTTTTGATCCTTGAGTTTGGGGCCCTGGGGCATCTGGCTAGTTTGGTGACTGACATTTCTGTTTCAGGCTTCTATCTTGACACAAAGGGACAGAAGTACTATTTCAGTTTCTCATGGCGAATATTAAAAGGTACTCTGCTTTAAAACCATTCCTGGTACTCCCCTCCTCCACGGCCTGCTGCTGAGCCCACAGGTTTTCATCGCTTCCGAAGCACTTCACGGTCTTTCCTGTAACGTCAAGGAGGGAAAGAGAAAGGCTACGTGGAGGCACAATTACACTGAAAAGATACTCTAAGTGCTCTCCTCATCTCTGGATGGAAGTTAACCACCTCTCTTAAGAGACCCTCATATTCTGTCTCATCCCACCGACTCCATCCCCTCCCAGCTATTTCCAACCATCCCTCTTGGTTGTTTCTTCACATGTAAGTAAGGATTCCCGTATTTGCAGAATTGACTTTTGAGAGTTTTCTATTTTTTTACAGAGGTTCACAAATTTCAACTTATAGTGAAATGGAACTTTGAAAATAACCACTAGGCCGTGAATACATTCAGGGAGCTTTTCTTGAGCCAGGACTGTGGGACAGGTTCTTCCCTATTGAGGGAAAAGAAGGAACAAGTAACTCAATGCCTCCTCCTTGACAGGTGCTCGTGAAGTTTGTTTTCTTTTCTTCTCCTTATTGTTATGTATTTGATGTTTTGAAAACAATCTTCTTTGTAACAAAAGTAATATACGCTTATTGCAAAAGTTTAAATGGTACAGAATCGTCTACTGTGGAAAGAGCCAGAGCCGTGCTTATTTAGAGTCCTGGCTCCCGAAACCACGTTAAACAAGATTTTAAAATATCAGTAGATGTTTATGAGAAAAGCAGCCCAGTGACGCTAGGAGGAGCCGAGGAAAGGAACAATACTCATACCATGTAAAACATGTATAATTGTGAAAATGCTATTTAACCATGTTTAGTGGTGATATCTACCATTCACTGTTATTGTTTTAAGCTAGGGGACTGTCTACATGCTCTTGGAAGTGAAGAAAACTCATCCTCCCCTGACTTAGCTGATTCACCATGACCCCTCAATAGAATTTATTTTTTTTAAAGATTTATTTATTCGAGAGAGAGAGAGCAGATGTGAGATGGTGGGGGGGGGGGCAAAGGGGGGGGGGGGGAGAATCTCAAGGGGACTCCCCACTGAGCATGGAGCCCGATGCAGGGCTCGATCCCACAACCCTGAGATCGTGACTGAGCCAAAATCAAGAGTTGGATGTTTAATTGACTGAGCCACCTAGTCGCCCGTCTCCACAGAATGTATTAAGTATGAAGTTACTCTAACATTATGCTGGTCACCATAGAGAGTGAGTTGCTGGGTAAAGTTGGGATATTTTCCTCAATTTTGAATCAGTCTTCAGGTGTATTGTGATGCTGTACTCAGAGCCAGGCTGGATTTTGAGATCTACAAAAGGAGTGTTAGGCTTGCTGCCTAACCTGACAGTGTAAACAATCTTAACACACCCCATTCTAGACTGATCTTACAGCTGTTTTGTACGGCAAAGCAATTTAAGACACTGGGACACATTCCAAGACATTTGAGAGGTCAAGCGTCCCAGGCAGTCAGACGGCAACTTTGTCCGTGGAAGTGACAAGCAGACAGAATGCCCTGAAGTCCCAGCACCTAAGTACAAGTGAGACCACAGGAGTGTGAATCTAGTGCGTGTTTATTGAGTGTCTGCTTTATGCTCAGTGCTACTCAGGCATTATGGGTGAACACAAGGTGTAAGAGATCGGGTACCCACTTCCCAGGAGGACATTGAGTTGAGGTTTCCAGTCACTCCACAGAGAACAACAGAAGTGAGTTTCCATCAGGTGTGCTCTGGGGGAGGGCGGCTCCAGGAGGCCCCTGGGGCTAGTCTTATGTTGTCAGGGAGATGGTGATGGAGCATGGATGGAAGTGAAAAGGCAACATCTGTGAACAGCTCTCTGGATTCTTCTCTCTTCTTTAGACCTGTCACCCTGGAGAAGGCATGATCCAGTCCAATCACCACTGTGGGCAAACCACTACAGTACTTAGATTAACTTAATGTGAAATAGCGCGCCATCCTTTACACTTGACTTAGAGCGAAGTGAACAGCACGTGCCATTCTCACTCCCCGCAGTTCCGCCATTTCACGGACACTGTCCTTAAAAGTCATCCATCCGGATTCCATACAAGGCCCCACTTGCTCCCACCATATAGCCCCCTTTTCTCCTTCCACTCCGGCCAGGCAACAGACATTTCCACTTCCATTACCCCTGAACAGCCGGTGAGGCCAAAGGCACATTTTCTCTTTTACTCTCAAACATGAACAGAAGTGAAATCGTCAGGGAGAAATAAATACTCAAAGCCAGTGAAGATGCCCTCTCCTCAGGCATGTCTTCTTCGGACAACTTTTCCTGAACAGAGCCATAGTTTTGATATTTAATGACAGCTTTATAATCTCCTATTGTCTATATCATAAAATTAACAGTTGCATGCAAGAAAATCACCTCAAGAGGAAATCAAACAGATTTTCCTAAAATGAAGTCTGAACATCCTCAACATTTTGGAATCCTGCATTATTTTCTCCTTTACTCAAGTCCACAGAGGCATAAGGATTTTCTTCACTTCTGGCTCGATTGTTCCTGTTGAATAAAGTGAAGTCACCTTAGTACAGTGCTGCTGGAAGGACATGGCCTCCCTTCGACCCCACTGGCCCGGGCGTCTCTGACCCCTCAGCATCGAATCGCTTGTTGGCGAATCCATCCCTTCCTGGCGGACTGGGAAACCCTAGACAGCAGGAGATGCACTCCTTCTGTCCCACGACTGGTTGGCAGAATGGCTGGCAGAGCGTGGGCGACTACTTAGGATGTGTGCTCCAGGGTCAGAGAGAGCGCGCCTCTGCACCTCCATTTGCCTGTTCGGAAAACAGTGGTGGTTCTGCCCAAGTCCAGGGGATGGTGCTGGCGAGCAGGCGTGCAAGCCTCCGCAACCGGCAGCTGGAGGACTCGTTTTAGAAACCAAGTGATCATTTGGCCCAGTGCCTCCTTTGAAGGTGCTTCCCTGCTACACGGTCAGCTTCCCAAGTGTCCAGACCAGAGTGGGACAGCTTTGTAGCACAACCACCAGCCCTGCAAACTGGCTGTGGGTCCCAATCCGTTACTGACGAGCTGTGTCACTCTGAGAGAGTGACTTGGTCTCTCTGAATCTCAGTTTGATATGTACGTGAAGATAAGGAGATAACTGCATATTGAATCCCGTGTTTGCCGAGAATATTAATGCATCAAAGTACTAAGCAGGGTAGCCAGTCCGATTTTGCTGCATGCCTTCTACTAACACGGCATGTGGCGTGAAGGAGGTCCCCAAATAATTCATTTCGTGAATTAACTTTGGGATAGTAGCTCACTGCAAATAAGAATGCTTCGCAAACCATCGTGTGCATACCAATCACCTGGGGGATGGCCTTACGAAAAATGCAGACCCTCCAACGACAGATGGGTCTCTGAGAAACTGGTAATTGTTTGACTTTGGGAAGGGAACTTGGAGGCAAAGTGTGGCAGGGAGATTCTGGGTATCCTTTCGTATTTTTAAAATTCTAACCACATGAATGTATTCTATTCAATGCCTTAGTTTCTTAACTGAAGCTATTTTAGAGAACTAAAAATCTCTACAGTGAAGAATTGAGCAAAATAGACCAGGGCGTGTCAAAGTTCCGTCATGAATATGTTTAAGTAACCTGCAGTGTGCACAGAGTTTTGTTAGGTGCTATAAAATATTATTAACCTTATGTACATGAAAACCAGTGATTTCTCAAGGTCAGAAAAACCATCTAGTGGTAGAACAAGATTATCAGTCAAGTCTCTGGCGATTTAAATCCTCACTGAACTTGCATCTCAAGAACAAATGAGAGGGCGTTGTGGCCCATGACCTAAGGGGATGACAGGAAGCCTGGGCCACCTGAGGGGAAATGAAGATGATGGAAGTGTGGAAGTTTGAAGCAAATCGCAGAGCTCATTCTAGAATGATTTTACGGTGCCAACCATCACTGAGTCAGTCGCTGGGGTCACTTCTAGACCAAGGAAGACTAGGAGTGAGGATAACTCTCTGAGCCTGCCCACCCCCCTCCCCAAGTCTGCGGGGCCTCTCGGCAGTAGGGAAAGGACACTGCGGCCAGGATGGAGTTTTCCCCAGGCACGCTCAAAAGCCCAGGCTGAACATTGCGCACCGGCGCCTGCTAGGAAGGCAAAGTGCTGACAAAATCTGGGAAATTTCTAGGGGATGAATCAAAATATTTAGGTGCAAAATTGTCCAAAAAAGCAATTGGCTTATACAACCTACCACTTGCTGCGAAATTTCCAGTTAGTTTTCCCTAAACCTTTCTGTTTTAAGACAGGTAAGTCTAGGAAAGGTCACTTACTTCCTTCGATTTCTGATCCCGGAGAAGATGAGCAGGACAATGCCAACCACCACCACTCCCATCACGACCCCAAAAACAATCAGCCATATGGTGACGGGTGGCTGGTAAGGGGGTTCCAGTGTTGGCTGAATCCCCAGAAACTCCAGGCTGTTGTCATCCAGGCGAAAAGCATCATTGATACGACCCCGGGACTTCCTATTCCCAAAAGCAAAACACTTAGGCAAAATAGAACTGTGCGTTAATTATTTTCTTCCTACGTCATTGCTCCTGAAAGGATTCGATAAGGTTTAGCTTAAGACTGTACACCTCAAACAGTGATGAAATCAAAGCCGATAGGTAGGCCCCACGAAAGATACGAGGTTTGACAATTAGGCACCTTTCACCTCTTGTCGCCTAGATTAGGTCTGGCAATGGCTTCCTTGGAAAATTGGCCCGCAAGCGTGAAAACATGCAACTGGCTGGCGTTTGTTCTTTCATGACTGCTGTATTGTAAAGGCAAAGTCAGCATATTTGGCAAGAATTTCCCTTCTGTCAGAGTAGGTCTACAATGACTTGATATCAGATAACAGAAAAGGTCAATTGGGTACATCTCTTGTACAAATCAACTGGGTCCTTTACCCAAGTCCTGACAGTTGTAGTTTCCAAATAAAAAGTATTGACCTTTGGAGGCCGGGGAGGAGCACAGGAGAGGGGCCTTCACCAATTCCCCCAGCACTGGGATGGGAAATGGCTAAATGTTAGAGAGCGAGAAAGGATGGAGGTGATTTTGAAAACCCAAACTAGAAAATGAGAATATTCTGAGTTGCAAGTCCAAGTGCCTGGCAGCCCATCCTCCTACCCTGGGGTGTAGTTCAGGTCAGGAGGTCAGCAGGAGAGAGGGAGATCCATCAGAGCAGAATTCACTATGTAACCTCAGCCTGAAAGTGTCTCAAGTCATTCTGGAAACAGGCAATTTGCGATCCCCTGCTGCTCACAAGCAGGCCTGGGCTCTTTCATGATGATCTCGGCTGGCGCTTTTCCCCAAGACAGGCCTCTGGAGGCTGGCGGCGAGGTCTCTGGTTGTGGGTGGGTTGTACAACCCAGCTAAGCCGGACTTTCCAGGCCTGCCTCTGCCCGGCAGGTCCTGAATTTGCTTTCAAAGACGAACAGCAGTTCAAGAGGGCCACCTAGTGGGCTCCCCCATAGCAGCGGGTATCTTAAGGCTTTTTGACAAAGAGACAAGGGAAAGCATCTACATCTATCCTTTCTTCACTTTTGCTGTTTAGGGAAACAGACGAGGCGCCTTGGGCCAATCGTTCCTTCCAGATGCTCACTGCCCATAGCGAGCCCCTCTCCTAGTGTGGAGGCCAAGCGACCCCTAAGGAACCCGATTCTTGCCTACCTCGTTTCTGACTCTGGTTACTGAAATGATTCCTTCACCCGAGGCCCTACAGCAAATGCTGGCGATATGTGTCCATGTCCCTTCTGCATTTACCGTCTCCGTGCATGCAGGCCAGACCTTCTTCAGCTGGCACCTGCTGCCTTTACCCGAGAACATTCTCGGGCCACAAGGGGCTGCCCAGCCTAGAGGCCAGAAATGCCAGGGAAGTCACGTCACCTGCCAGCAGTTCTCAACCAATAACCAATGGGAGGCGGCGGATAAACACCCCAGTGCTGATGGGACAATGCAGGTGAATGGTCTGCTCCGCCTCTTAGATTCCCCAGCATGACGGAGCTCTAGCTGCCCACTGCGGCCCCTTGCTTGGTACATGTCATTTGTTATCTTCCTTCAATCCTCCGCCCCTGTGCGCTTTTCCTGCTCAAAGCTTCTTGAGATCGCCTCCCAAATCAACTACTTACACTCAAATACCGTTTAAGGAGGAGCCCAAATCAAGAGACGTCCCTTGCTACAAGATCCTTCTGGAATTAAAACGCCAGTCTTTAGGCTGAAAAGGACTCAGGACAGTGTCCGGCACGCAGAGCATACTAAACCATGAGCGCTTGTCGTGGCTGCATTCGTCACCCGCCTCCCCCTTAGAGAGCTTGTTTGAAAGTAAAATCACCTGATGGCCTCTTCAACGTCAGCTCTAGGGATGATGTCAGACACATTTTCAGGTGAAGTGACAAAGAAGTTGAAGGAGATTCTGGGTTTCAAATCGTTCACCCACACGTCATCCTCCCTGCAGAGAAGCAAAAGAAACATCTTTCCTTGTGGCACGGAGGACAGCAAAGAGAATGGGCCCCCCCCCCGCCAGTGAAAAGGAAGTTGGGGGGAGAGTCACAGGGTGAAGGTGAGAGACACGGGATGGGGCGAATGATGGAAGGATGTGATTGTCCCCACATCCTTGACACTTCCCAAAGCACATGAACTCAAGGACGTAAGTTGGGATAACACACTATTGGCACTATCTGTTCTGCCCCCTAGATGAACCCCATTTTCTTTCAGTGATACAAAAATTTCAAACCGAAAGCCCCCAGAGAACCGGCGAAGAGCCACGAGTGCCCCAAGCTTGTGATTAACACCGTGGCGAGCAGCAGTGGCTCACTACCGCGAACAGAGGTGGTGAGTTTAGCTCCCCACCCCTGCTCCATGCTGCAAAACCCCTCACGTTACACCCACAGCCGGAGGGGAGGAGTGCGCTTTACCTACAGTGGGACAGGACTGGCCTCCCAGCTGCCACAGGGATCCTGACAAAACCTAAGGCAGATCCTGGGGCTCCCAGCCCTTCTCAGAAGAAAGCCAATGTCCTTGGAATAGCTTGCAAGGCCCACGTGAACGTTCTTCTCCTCTTCCCACCCCCACGCCCCACTACGGCCCTGACCACACCCCCTGCTTGTCTTCTACGGGCTCACTGCTCCAGCCCCACTGGCCTCCTTGCTGTTCCTTCAACAGGTGGAGGATATTTGTTCCTTCGACTCTTTCCACCTGCTACCTACCTTCCCTGTTGACTGCTTTGCTAGTGCTCTCCTTGCTTCAGATGTTTGCTCAAGGATTCGTGAGGTCTTTTCTGACCATTGCAGCTAAAGCTGAAGTCTAGACAGAGCAGCACTCCCAAGCCCCCCATCTGTGGTTCTTTTCTCCCTTGAACTTGTCACCGTCTCATTCACTATATTTCACTTACCATATTTTGCAGATTGTAACACACACGTGAAACATATTAGAACGCAAGTTCAATGAAGGCAGAGATGTCTGCCTTTTGCTTTCAGTGCTGAGGGTGGAGGAAGCATTTGGTGGAGGGAAAGGGGAAAGAGAACAGTGCTCTTGCAATCTGTAAGTCAAGTAAGTCACAGTCCTCCCTAAAGAGATGGCCCAAATTCCAGGATATCAGAGAAGTTCCAAAGTCATTAGGTTTTTCTTAATTTTACTTGCATCAAAGCTTGAGCACAGTATCTTCTCAGACCCCCCAAAAAGAGAAGTACTGGTTGGAGTAACTCACACAAAAGGGATCGTCTGGTGTTTGACTTTTGAAAAATACTCTCTCATGGCATATGCAATAGATGACCGGAACAGGTACATTTCATTGTCGTTCCATTCGTACTGCAAATTCAAAAGAAAAACACTGCTTAGTAGGGATCACGGGATACATTCAAAACCTGGTATTCCAGAAGCATTATTTTTATATTTTCTAATACTGCAGAGAATGTTGCTATTCATTAGGTCAGTGACCCCCAGCTTGTGTGGGCACAGCATCACCTGGAGGGCTGGTTAAACCACTGAATAGTGCTTTAAGGACCATGTTCATGGATCCTTTTCAGTTTGAGAGGAGCTGAAATAAACATCCTGAGGGCAGGTTTATGGACGGGAGTTGTGCGAGTCATGGGTTTTGGTCAAAATGTCCATGTGTTGAGGTTAAATATAACACTGTATGTTAATTATAGTTGAAAGAAAAAAATAAGTTTAAAAAAGAAAACAAATGTCCACGTATTGTAGACAAAGACGCAGAGCTTTGCTTTACTGTGTATATGGTAAGTTCTCAGATACGCGCAAGTGTAAAAGAAAAAGAAACTTGAGTTTCGAAGGAAAAAATAACTGTCAACAAGGTAATTTGTTCTTGTTCGGTGTTAAACAGACAGCGGGCGTATTTGCATAGTCTGTGAACCTTTGCTAAAAGAGAAAAAAGGCATTCACTCTTTTCTCCAGCAGCCGGCAGTAGAGATCCATGAACGGCACAAATTTGCCTCTCACCTCTCCCCTTTAGAGAAAACAATGACAAGGTTTCACAGAAGAACTGTCACATCAACCTCAGCTTGATACCACTCAGGTTTGGCAAAAAAAAAAAAGCCGCTTTAAGAGCACTCGTAATGTTATTAATATCGCTGCTATGAATGTTCTGGTTATTATTTCCATACTGGAAAAGAAAGGTAAAGGTGGAGTTCACGAAACAATGCCAAAAATCAGGTTGGACTTGGGCATGCAACACCTTGATCGGGGCCGAGATTCTGGCCCAGATGCACGTCGGGATGCTAAAGCATGGGGCCGGCCTCAGGAAAGCAGCCTCCTGTTCGGCTAAGAGGCCTCAGGGCAGCTCACGTCAGACCACATACAAGTAAACCCCTCACTGCAGGGAAAGAGAACACGGGACAAACGTCAAGAAAACAAGATAACTGAAAAGGAACTAAAATGTATTAGGCCAAGGAAGAGCTAATATAACGATGATAAGAGAAATAATCCCACAGACATTCAATGATGGTGAAGAACTAGAAATCTGAACTCTTATGAAAGTTTGGGAAGGGATGCATCTTCGTTTTTATTATTTCTTTCTTAAAGGTTCATTTTTCACTCCTACTGCCTTATCTATGGTTAGCTGTCTTACTTAGCTAGGCAAATGACGCTGTAACTACCGTGGAGCCTTAGGCAATATTTAACTTGGCAGGAAATGGAAGGGGTTCCAAACGTAACCTTGGGCTCTATCCAGCACAAATCGCAATTTTCTAGTGCGCCCTGGGCCGCTCCATTCAATGGTCCCAGGCTGTCCTCTCATCCCGCACGGCCTCCTGTGCTCCCCATCTGCCTGGGGCTGTCCTGTCCTCTCTTTTTTTCCCAAAGCCACTGCCTCTTCAGCCTGGCTAGCCCGAGACAGGTGTCTAGCAGAGCGACAGCGGCTGAAAGGAATTCACACGCAGGTGCGAGTAATCTGGTTTGCGGTGAAACATTCGGTTATCCTCAAATGCAGCCCGGCATCAGTAGTTCTCAACTTTGGCTGTAATTAGAATCACCTGGGGAGCTTTTCAAACTCTTGATGCCCAACTCTCGATGCTACACCTCAGAACAATGAAGTCACAATCTCTGGGACTGAGACTCGAGCTGTAATATTTTTTCAACATCCCATACGACTCCAGGGTGCAGTCAGGTTTGAGAAGGTGGTGTAAATAGAGCTTCCCAGTCTGGGGTATACACGCCCTCTGGGGCTGGTGAATGTGCAGATCTGGATTAAGCAGGGCCAGGGCCTGAGATTCTGTATTTTTAACAGGCTTCTAGGATATGGATGATTGACTAAAACAAAACAAAGCAAAACTATCGACACTACTTCTAAAAACAATCCCTCAAAATATAACCTTGTCCTCTTCCTTAAATACAAGTAATGGTGATAAGAGTGAATTAAGAGGGTGGACACTTGGGGCCCCTGGGGGGCTCAGTCCATTAAGCTTCTGACTTTGGCTTGGGTCATGATTCTGGAGTCCTGGGATGGAGCCCCGAATCGGGGCTCCCTGCTCAGTGGGGAGCTGCCTTCTCCCTCTCCCTCTGCCACTCCCCCTGCTTGTGCTCTCTTGCTCTCTCTCAAATAAATAAAATTTTAAAAAATTTATTTAAAAAAAGGGTGGATGCTTGATATTTAAGACTAGATGTTTTCTCATTGATCTTCAGATAGCACCTTGAAAGTAATAAGGAAAAAGTAGACGTCACCAAACCAATAAGGAACGTGTTACTAAAAAAAAAATCCCAAGAGCCAGAATCTGGAGCTTATAGTTCTTAAGAGAAACATGTGGCCTGTCTTCTTTTAGAACACACTGGAATGGGCTTATTTGTCCCAGTTAAGGGAGTGCATTAAGAAGTAAAGGATGGGGGCGCCTGGGTGGCTCAGCAGGTTAAGCATCCGGCTCAGGTCATGATTTCAGGGTCATGAGATCGAGCCCCAGTGGCAGACTCCACGCTCAGCAGGGAGTCTGCTGCTCTCCTTCTCCCTCTCCCTCTGTCGCTCCACATGTGCTTTCTCTCAAATAAATAAATAAATAAAACTTAAAAAAAAAAGAAGTAACAGACACACTGTCCAGAATACTCACTGCTTTTTCTCCAAGAGCTGATTTTAGGCTTATCCTCACCTTAATGCTTTGGTCAGCATCTGATTAAAGACAAATCATAGACTGTTGGTTACAGATGACAGATTGACCATGTGCCTTTACTTCCTTCCCCTCCCACGATCCCACCAAAGTGATAGTAAAATAATTTTTTTAACAAGTATAAATACACTTTTGGAAAATAAGAAATAACGGGGCATGGGGGAGGGGAGTGCCTTCTCAAGGACCCGGAAGTCACAGCCTAATGTGTATGTGGAGGCGGTACAAGATCCCAAAAGTAAAAAAAAAAAAAAAAAAAAAAAAAAACCCCAAATTCCCNACAGCTTGGGATTCAAGTACAGCTGCGGGTGGGAAGAAGGTATCAGACTGAAGACAATGGGAATGAAAATCAAGACATGGTTAAAGCCACCGTGGGACACAGCTGACCCACCTACCCCACATGCTCTTGCTTAGAAAGTCACTTGGAGGCTCTGCTGCAGCAAAACAAGAGGTGATCTAAGAAAGAAGACACGGAATTCAGAAAGCAATGGATTCAACCCAGGAAATCAGCAAAAGGATGGATGACTCAGGATGAAAACTGTGGTCAGACTGAGACAGTAGAATGTAGGACTCTAAGAGGGAAGTCTTTAGGAAAAAATGAGACTGAAAAGAATAGATATGTGGGAATACCTGGAAAAGATAAATGCAGCATTGATAGCAAATTAGATGTTAAAAAAAATAAGGCAGTAGAAACTCCAGGACAAAGAGCCACATAGGAAAGGGTTTAAAATAGTGTATTACTTGGCTCTTCAGGCATTATGATATAAATGCTGATAATTTCTTATAAAAATATTAAAACTTTATTGAGAGATGAGAAAGGGAGGTGAGTGAGTAGACAGAAGTGCATGCCTAAAACTGACCAATAAAGAAATTGTATAAACAAAATGTTCAAAAATATGAAAGTGATTGCCAGAAAGAAGAGGTAATAGCATAAAAATTGATTTAAAAAACACTTGTCTTTGAAGAGCAGGATTCGAGTGCAGTGAGCTGGGGAGTTTTATACTCTTTTATTTTAAATATGGGGCTAATACAGCAGACTTGAAAGAGAGAGAAAAAACATGTGTGTGTAAGTGTGTGTAGTTTTCATCATGCCTGATACATAGTAGGTGCTCAACAAACGTGTTTCCTCTCCAATAAAACAGCAGCTGCCACCACAGCACAGTCAGAAGCAGGGTCTATATAGAGGGAAAACATACTCAGCTGTGTCATAGCCCCATGAGATGGGCCAGAGGAGACTAGGGGAAGCAGTAAGGGAGTCATTTGAAATGTGTCAACTCAGTGTACTCACATGGACTCCAGTCAGTGTTCCAACCCACAAAAGAATTCCTGTTTTGCTCTTTCAGCCAGGTAAACAAGGGGTCAAAGTACTCGAGCAGTGGTTTTACATCCATATTCTTTGCTCCTACAACACGTTCCAATGCAAAGGGCCAGGGTTTTGATTTTCCAAGGCTCAGCATTTCGCTACATGAAAAAAGGGAAGGCTGGGTTCAGGACCTTTTGAGGAATTCCAGATGTACCGATATTTACACTATGATCTATGGTTTCTCCTCTTTGGCTTAGCTAAGCTTTTGCTCCTGGCTGATGAGAAAATCAGGCGGGTTAATGGATGTATTCATCCTTCAATCTCTTTCCTTCTAATGACTACAAAGGGACCTCTGTAGTTATGACATGGACAGGCGATAGACTGTCCAGCCATCACACGGTCTAGGTTCCTGAGTGACTATAAAATAAACATTTAATTTGTGGATGAGGACATTTTGAGTTCAAAATTTTTCTTTTCAGAACAAGGAAATCAAATTCAAACCTAGGCATGGAAATGAGTAATATTGGATAGCAGGAGAGGTTCAATATTTTGAAATATTTCTTTTTTTTTTAAGATTCACCTATTTATCTGAGAGAGAGAGAGAGAGAGAGAGAGAGAGAGAGAGAGAGAGAGAGAGAGNGGCCAAGGCGGATGTACGGTACAGCAGAGAGAGAGAGAGAGAGAGAGAGAGAACGAGTGGGAGGAGGGGCAGAGGGAGAGAATCTTCCAGCAGATTCCCTGCCGAACATGTAGCCCGACACGGGGCTCAACCCCACCACCATGAGATCACAACCTGAGCCAAAACCAAGAGCTGGACACTCGACTGACTGTGCCACCCAGGGGCCCCTTGAAGTGTTTCTTACAGCAGCTTCTGCCCGGCTTCCTGGGAATTGGAGATATCACATTTGTATAGGGGACCGTCATGTTTAGCTATTCGACAAAGGGCTTCTTGAAACTGGAATTGATAAATGGTCCTTGTGTAATATCTGTAAAGTAGACAAACAAGAGAGCAGTCCCGTGTTTAGTTACTGTGCTAGACGCATAGACTGGGGCATATGTTTAAATTCTGAGGCTCTAGTGCCAAAGAGATACTAGTCCAACCTCTTTCTCCAGAAAGACCCAAATATGAATCCTGCAGACCCATCATAGCCTACTTGTATTTATGTATCAGCTGATTAAAAAGGCAGTATTACTTTGTTAAATGTTAGTTCACATTTTGTATTGTGTTTTACATATTTATGGCCCTTTCAATATAAATAATGCCGACTGATCCTTATGGCAGGCCCACGATGTTATTCCCATCTTCCAAATAAAGAAACTGAGGTTCAGCAAATCAAGGTCTGGGGCTAACAGGTGAAGAACACAGGTCTTTGGACTTGCAATTAAAAATACTCTATTACCATCACTCTGAACACTGCCAGTAACAAGACGACAAACAAAGATTTTATTTCCCGTAAGGATACTAAAAATTCCTTTGTGTTGGAGAAAATACCTCATGTAAGTTTTACTGGACCCAATAAACAGTATTGAGTAAACAGAGTTAAAATTGATGATCTGTTTTGAGGTTCTAGGGGGAAGGAGGGTAGAAAGAGAAATTATAGTCATTACTTCATAGATCCCTATTTCTTTGGCATTAGCACAGCTGTCCACAAACCCTGGAAGTTAAACAGTGGGAAGAAAAGTATCATTTACCTGATGAATGAGTAATCATTAGCAACATGGAACAGAGATGCAGGGTCACAGTATGTCTCATCATGGGGCAAGGGTTCCACCACCCCAACTATATTTCGCCTTTGGGGAAAAAAGCAGATACGTTAGCCATGGGGCCCTCATCAGGGGAAGGTACGGTGAGATGAAGTCAGTGTGGTTTTGTTAGCCAACGGCATTTATACTGGAATTGGAATTGGTTGTCATGTGAAATAGAAACAGTGTAAAAAAATCACAGAATAGAACCATTGCAAGGTTATCTCTTCCTTTTTTAATTCATCCAGAATATATCACTGGAAAACGGCTGTATCTTCAAAACGCTAATTTAATAAAGTGCATCACATGGCCAAAAATATACAGTGAAAATCTTAATAATCCCTATTTGGCGCCACATTTAATGTGTTCCTGGCAGACAGAATTTCGTGACGTTGACATCTTATTCTTCAAAGCGAGCTGCAGTGCCCCCTTCTCTGTGAGGTCTGCTCCTGATCCCGGCCGCCTGCCGGCACAGTGAACCCCTCCAGCTCCCTCAGCCTTCTCTAGCCGTGCTCCTTTGGCATTTCTCCCTCTGTTATACAATTATTCATACACAGCTTCTGCTTGGCCCTGGAGACTGGAGCTCCTAGAGGGCAGGGCTGTCTCAGTTACCTTTATGGGTCCAGTGTCAAATGTGATGCCCAATGCTAAGGAAAGACTGCATGTATGTTTGTTGAACTAATGGAGTGATTAATGCATGATGAAGTATTTTAAGGGTCTGGTACCATTTACCTTTCAAAATAAACCTTTAAAAGGGATCAAAAATTAATGCAACCGGAAAAAACCTAGGGAAACCAAGTATTTGGCATTATTTAAACTCAAAACATTTGTCCTTTCTGATTGTGGGATCGTTAGAGACAAATTCAGTAATACTCAAATGCTAGAAACAGTTATTTTTGCTGCTCTTTCCTCCCAAGTAGAATTTATGTCAACAGAGAATCTTGGCAGAACAGTGGCACTGACTTAACTTCATGGATATGGGGCTAAATGTTATATAGGTAGATCTTCACCACAAAAAGGAAAACTAAGAAAAACAAAGCAAAATAATTGACAAGAGTCTGACTAATAGAGGGAGAGAAGACTCTTCCTTCTCCTTCCCTCCCTCCCTCCCAGACACCCTCCCTCTCTCCTTTCCCTCCTTCCTATCTGTCTTCTTTTGTAATTCTTTCATTCCAAACCCATTTATTTCATACCTGTGTGTCCCAGGCATGAAGAATGTAGTGCTGAAACTATTGAAAGGGATCATCGTCTGTTGCCCAAAAGTCCCAGCCACTCACTAGCCTGGAATTCTCTCTGTTTCCCTCTACAACCTAGTTAACTCTCACCTCTTTCTCAGAGCTCAATTTGGAGGCCTCTCCACACGTGGCCCACCAGATTGGGCTTATGCCTTGGATGCTCGTGGATTCCCATATACCCCCAGCACAGCAGAACATGTTGCCATGGTTTCCTTTTCCACATCCCTCCATAGACTAAAAGTTTTTTGAAGTCAAGGAAAACATCTGAAATGACCAGCATTAGAGCCCCAGTGCTTTGCCTAAAATATCACAGTTTTATGGGTGACCCAGCACTTAAGAAGATAGAGTATGAGAAGTTGTGTCATTGGATCCTGCTTGGGGGGGAAGGCAGAGCCAAGGAAATGTTATCTGAGGAGAAAGCACCCAAATGGAGACTTAAAAAATAAAAAGGAGGCAGTGCGTGTGTGCGTGCATGCGTGCGTGCGTGTGTGCGTGTGTGTGTGTATGTACAGGCCAGGACAGTGCCTTTAGATAAGTGGCAACCTCATGAGACAAAACATTTTGCTGATTGCATATTCATTGACTTACTTCATCTCCCACCATTTTTTCATCCACTGCTCTTTGGGAATTTCACCCTTAAAGGCCATCCATCTCCACTTTTCTAACATGTAAGTAAATGGTAGAGTTCCAACAATTGTAAGTGCTTGTTTGAGTAGGAAGTTTATGTCTGTTTCTGAAAGTAAAATGGAAAAGGATAAATATTAACATGAGGGTGACAATGGATGTTTTGTATTAATTTCCCAATGTCAAGATATTATTTCTCAAGATATGCTTACAGTAAGGATGATTATATGAGAAATACTGACAGTGGACATAATAATATGTATCTACTCATTTTCTCAGCTAGGGGACTTGGAGGAGCGTGAAGACTTGGAAAGAACAGGTAAAATGAATCTGCAAGTAACCGCAAATCCTCATTTTTGCATTAGTGTCAATTGCCTTCCTTAAATAGCTCTTATCGGAGCTACTTAGAGCTATTTCGTCTACTGTCATACTATTTATTCTTGTAAACTCCATGAAGGCAGTGACTGTTAACATCTCATTCAAGACTGTATACCTAGGGCACCTGGGTGGCTCAGTGGGTTAATGCCTCTGCCTTCGGCTCAGGTCATGATCTCAGGGTCCTGGGATCGAGGCCCGCATCGGGCTCTCTGCTCAGCGGGGAGCCTGCTTCCCCNCCCCCCGCCTGCCTCTCTGCCTCCTTGTGATCTCTCTCCCTCTGTGAAATAAATAAATAAAATCTTAAAAAAAAAAGACTGTATACCTAGCCTGCTGTCTCCTACATGATATCCTCTCTGACTCTTTGTTAAGAAACAAATATTAAACAGATGTGACCAAAACCTAGTAAAGCAGGGAGGAAAAACCCAAACAAAAAAGAGCCTCCTGAGAAGAAACTATCCACTGGATAATCAGAAGTACAGTACACCTTAAATGTCCTAGCATCTTCTTCACCTCAGTTCAAAATGCTTTAACACATTATGTGATCTCATCTATCCCTTATTGAGTGACGTAAAGAAAAAGCAGTACAGCTCATCCCTACTGTACAAATGAAGCTCGGTGGACTGTGTTGAGAAAAATGCCTTGCACACAGTATACGCGCAGTAAATATTTTTGGAAGAAGAAAGGAGGCAAGGTAAAAGGAAGGAGGGAGGGAGAGAAGGAATGAAGGGATTCACTTAACATCATTCACAGATCAGGGGCAGAGCCAAATAAGGAGACAAGAGTTTTTCAAACCAGTGGTTTAACCATGTCTAGTACTTTCCTAGGGATTCAATCATCTTTGCCTACTGTCAAGAAATATTTAAAAAATGATAAAAACAAATAATTGTCTATTAATCGACTAAAGAATTATATTTTAAAATTAGGCAACAGGTGTGGTTGTCGTGAACTCCCTTTCCTTTGTTGCTCCCTTCATGGCAGGATGCTGTTACTCGTCTATCACCCACTGGGTCTATGCTTACAGCAACTGTTTCAGACATGATGATGGCTTTACACTGACCTACTCCCAGGCCTTCCCGAGATCACCAAAGTCTGGAGCCAGAAATCAAGGCACAGTGAATTGCCCCCACAAGGATGGAGCTCATGACCTTGACCTCACTGACCAGAGGTTCCAGCCAAGGGAACTGATGTTTTGAACCAAACAACTAAAACGAGAGGAGGGAAATATACAGAAGAGAACGTATTTGGCGCTAAGTATCCTCCTTTTGCAAGGAAGAATCGAAGTCATGTCATCTTCACTGAAGAATCTGGATCTTGCGAACATTTGTCACGTGCCATCAAGTCCCCGCTATCCAAAGATAAACAGGTGGCCTTGGGCAAAGATGTTTAAGGATAGCATGGATCTGAGGGATGTCACAGGGGCAAACTCATGCTTCAGCTGGCTAAAGAAAACGTTTCAGTCCCATCCAATCTTGCCATTCCACCACCCATTCTTTAAGAACTCTTGAATTTTAAGTTACATTTTGCTTTGTATCACATGGGAAAAACTTTAGGTTGGGACTCTGGTTAGGGTTCTGCTATGTTGCTTTTTGACCATGGGCTAGTTACTTTTTCTCTCTTGTCTTCAGTTTTCTGCCTCAGCAAAATAGTTTTTAGAATGTTCCAGCTCTCATATTTGGAGAGTTTGTACCTAGAAACCAGGGGGACCTAGTCAGAACTCTAACACTAATTAGCTGGGTGACCATGGATAAGCCATTTCAGTTCTGCGGGCCTGTTTTAGCATCTTTTTTTTCCTTGTTAGATGTTTCTTAGAGTTCTAAGACCATTCATTCAGTCAGCTCTCTTATGCCTTTTTCTTTTTTTTTTAAGATTTTATTTATTTATTTGAGAGAGAGAGAGAAAGAAAGAAAGAGCACAAGCATGGGGACAGGCTCCCCACTGAGCAGGGAGCACAATGTGGGGCTTGATCCCAGGACCCTAGGATCATGACCCAAGCTGAAGGCAGACACTTAACCGACTGAGCCACCCAGGCACCCCTTGTTGTGATATATTCTTTAAAAAATGTTTTTACCAGTAGCAATTCCCAGTTACCCATAAATATCATATACTTTATGTGGAAAAATTAAATATATCCCACATGTGATAATAAATGTTTTTGCCCATAACCAACTAAAGAATCCCCAAAGCAAGCCATGAAGAAAAATGTCCATACCATTGTCTTCAGAAAAACCAGGTGGCAGAAGACCAATGTTTTTCAAATGTTTGGGTGTAGCTGCAGAAAGTGACATGATCTCCCCCACAGCCTCATGGAACCCTTCATTAGCTCCATCTCTTAGCAGGAAGGGTTGCGTGGCATATGCCATGTCATACTGTATGTGTCCCATCTCATGATGGGCTGTCAGGAAGTCATCCATCGTCACCTTTGTGCACATCTTGATCCTGCACAAAAACGGGCAAGATGAAAATGCATTTCAAAGAATTTAATGTAATCATCACAGCAAGTACAGTATAGGATTTTGGTAGCATGGATCATCATTCTAAGATTTGTTCGCTGAAGAATCTTGAGGACTTACCTTTTATGTCCGAGAAACAGGACAAGGTGCTCAAAATAAAGTGATGGGCGGGGCTGAATCCTATTGCTCACAAACTAATAGATAAGCAGAGTCTTCTACTACAACAACTCTCAGGCAAGTACTCTGTAAGTGATCAGTAGACGTGGCCTTGGGCGTAGCAGTAAGTGAATGCAGGCGCAGTCTCCTAGAAGCACCGAGAAGGGCATACCTGAGGATGCAATGAGCAACCCGGACCTTGATCAACATGTAGAAGTTTGCCAGGCAAATGGCAGAGAGGGACAAGATGTTGACATTCCTGGAAGTGCTCCATGAGAAAAGCTTGAGAAAGGGCGTAGCATTCAGGACACCACAGACAGTTTGGTAGAGCCAAGATAGAGAAGTAGGAGGAGAAGGGGCTGGAAATTGACATTTGGGAGTCATTAGCATGTAAGTCAGGGAGTAGATGTGATGGCCATGAAGGAGGTATACAATGCCAAGGAAAGAGGGCCAAAAACAGAGCCCTAGGAGGTCCCAGTACGGATGGAGTGGAGAAAGATGATTCAGAGAAGATGGAGAGAGAGAGAGAGAGAGAGAGAGAGAGAGAGAGAGAGAGAGAGAGAGAAGTCAAAGAAGACCAGAAGAGCATGACAATGCAGACGCCAATGAAAAATAGCATTTCAAAGAAAATTTGTAAACACTGTCTAAGGCTGCAGCGGCCCAATGTGATAAGGACAGCATTTGGCAATGAGACAGTGGTCCGTTCAACTTGGCAAGAGCGGTTCCATCCCGGTGAATGCAGGGGATGTTCCCAAATTAATTTTCCTACCCCTCTGACCACGCCATCCCCCTGATAAATACCCTGTAAGTCTCCCCCAGTGCTCGAGAAGAAACTCAGCCTCCTTAATACAGCCCAGTAAGATGGGCTTTTCTAACCTGGTTTTTCTCTATTCTCTTTTTTTTTTTATTCTCTTTTGAAACAATTATAGGAAGGGCTACTGTGTGTTCAGTGTCTACAGTACCTAACTAAGAGCCTAGGCTAGGAAACTTACATATACTTCCTCATTTTTAAGCCTTACTCTAGTAGTGGTATCAGTGAAATGTTTTGATAAACAAGGCTTTGTTGGAACATTTGTTTACATATGGTCCATGGCTGCTTTGATGCCACAAGGGCAGAACTGAGTCGTTGCAACAGAGACCTGCAAAGCCTGAACTATTTACTCTCTGACCCTTTACAGAACAGGACGGTCAAGCCCTACTCTAGTGGGTGCTGCTGGGGGCCTGCCCAGACCAGCTCTCCCAGGCAGATCCATCCATCCCCCATTCTGAGTCACAGGGGTTAAAAGCCAACAGCTTCTTCCTTGTGCACTGCCCTTGGCTAAGTGAGAGGTGCCTCAACCAGGAGATTACGTCCTCCCACACTCTGGGGCCATCCGCAGCCAGTGACTGACTAATGTGGGGGTACAAAAGACCTGTCCTCTTTGCTCAAGGCGTGACCAACTGTGGTGCAAATTGGGGTCCAGAGAGCCCTGTGGGATCAGGCTGAGGCCAAAGTTTCCAGCAGAGGCCACATCCCTACTTAACTCTTTCCCCTGCCCACCCTGCTTCCTTCACTCCCTTTTGCCTGACGTCTGACCCTCAATGAAGCATTTATACCAGAATCTTCTTCTCAAGCTGTGGAACCCAACCTAAGACACTCACAAACTTGCTACCTGGGAATTACCACTCCCCTTTGTAGATAAGGGAAATGAAACCCAAGAAGGTTAAATACCTTGTCCGAGGCTGCCTAGTCATTAAGTGACACACCTGGGATTCAAAAGCCTGTGCTCATTCTGCCATTCATGGATCCTTCTTCACATGGCCTTTATTCTAGCCTGACTTGCTGGTTCTGGTACACCGCGCCAGGTCCTGCCCCTCTGCATCTGATCCTGCTTTTCTCTCAGCCCAGTGACCTCCTCCCAGCTCTGTCTGTCCAAACCCTTCTCGTCTTTCAAGCCTAATTCAAATGTCACCTCAGAAGCCCTGTCTGAGCCTACATCCTATTCCAGGTATAGTCAGTTCTCTTCCAATTCCCTATAGAGCGTTCTCTGTGGTTCTCTTCTAATATGTACCACTTTCTCTCTTTTACCTCAGCTTATTTATTCACCTGTTCTGTCTCACTCACAAGAGGGAAACATGGAGGGGAAGAACAATGCCTGATTGACCCAGCCATCTCCCAGAAATCTTAGCACCAAATCTTTCTCACAGGGACACCACCCTTCCCATGACCAGGTAAATCTAATGGGTGCATGTTATTTCAAATGAGGCAGACTGTCTAAAGTTCAAGTTAGGGCCTGCAGAATCCCCTTTTCCTGGAAAATCCCAGATGTACCCTGATGGACTCCCGAACCCTCATTTAAGGAGAGTTCACACATCTCTTCTGTGCTTGGAGAAGCAGAGAAGAAATCCAAATCCAACCTCATCCGGCCCTCCACTCTCTCCCAGTTTAGTATCAGCTGTGTAAGGGTCATCCTCACTACCTGAAGTCATCATGCCCTAGGTCCCACGCCGTGGGGTGGCAGACCACTTTCCGGTTGTCGCCTGGCTCTGTTAGCATGGAGTTTTCCCAGAATCCTTTAGTCATGTTGGGAAGGCCAACAGACACAAAAAATTTCTCAGCCTCCTCAAAAATCCTCCTTGCATCCCAGCTCTGAAAAAAAACCCAAAAGAACAGCATTTCATTCTACCATACCATTAAAATAACAGCATTCTTTCTGTTGGCTATGTACAGAGGCAGAACTTTTCTGGAAGGCAATTCGGTGACATGTACGGACATGTCAAGTTTTCAAAGTGCTTACATTCTTTGTCTCAGTAATCCTGTCTCTAGGTAACTAACCTAGAAAATTCTCTGAAATTAGGTCAAAGAATTACATTTAAAGTGGGTTTTTTATTATTTTTAAATATTGAAACATATCTGATACATCAATTGCATAAATTAAAGGTGCACAACATGTAAAACAATTTTTAATAGAGAAAAAGGTGGAAACCACCACCAGAATGGTTAAATGCACAATGATGTTTTCATGGAATGGAAAATCTAAATAAATTCAATTCATAAAGACTTTTTATTGGGCGCCTGGGTGGCTCAGTGGGTTAAAGCCTCTGCCTTCAGCTCAGGTCATGATCTCAGGGTCCTGGGATCGAGGCCCGCATCGGG
>LNAC01000407.1:679931-736068 GCA_002007465.1 Ailurus styani
AAAAAAAAAAAAAAAAAAAAAAAGACTTTTTATTGATTTTTTATCATTTAATATTAAGTGAAAAGTAAAGTATATAAGCCACTTATATAACATGATATTAATGAGGAAATACACAAAAAATTAACAGTAGACTCTGTGAGATTATGCGTGATGCTTTTGTCTTTATTCTTTATATTTCAAGTATAAACAAACAACGATGACCTTCTTTTTCCTAAAAAAAACTATTCCACTCAAGCCAACAATCTTTGACCGAGCTCCTTTAAGGGGGGACGCCCTGGGGTTAGGCTCAGTGGAAGACACAAACAATAAGGGGCAGGCGAAGTCACGGGCTTTTGGAGCCCAAAAGGCCTACGTGTGACCCAGTAGCCAATAAGTAGCTGGGCCTTGGCTTCATAGTCCATATGGGAATCTCAAGTTACAGAATGTTCTGGAACTGGACAGGGGCAGCAGTAGGTGTCTGGCATCCAGCAAACTCTTCAGTGAGCTGATCAGGACTTCTTTGGAAATAAGGCCCTTGTGAGGCAAACTAAGTTTGTGCAACTGGCAGATAATTCATGAATCACTTCTGGTGACAGAAAACTTCCTCTGATCTCAAAGACCAGGCAAGTCTGGTTTTTCTCCTCTATCGCCTCAGGGATATGAAACAGGATGTGAAACTGGGGATGTTTTTTATTATTGCCCTTTAAAGGCAATATTGGTATTCGTAGGTATGGCATTCTCAAGCAGAAGGAATGTCTGTATACCAAAACAGCCTAGACTAGTAAGCATGGTTAACATCTGTTAAATGTAGAAGGAATGAATGGAAAACGAGACTGGAAATTTTAGGAGTTCTGAGGTCAAACCTTAGTCGCCACTGATTGTCTTTGTGACTTTGGGCAAGACATTTACCCAGACCTCAGTTTCCTCACCTACAACATGGACCCATCCCCATCCCTGTCCTGACAGTCTGGTAAGTGTGTTGTCAAGACGACCTTAGGAGTGTGGGTGCAGGCACCAACCCCGGAGACAGGCTATGAAAACCCGACCTAGCCCAGCTGCAGGAGTTTGGAGGCCCTTGCAGCTTCATGTTTTTATTTGGCTGTGACCTTTTCCCAGGAACATGTTATGTATGTGAAGACATTCACGGCATGGCTGCTTACAGGTTTAAAACCGTTACCAAAGAAAAATCTAGTGATGTATAAATAGGAAAGGAAATTATGGTGCAACTCTCTGAAGACATTTTATACAGGCAAGAGAAGTACGACAATACATTGTACCTAAAAAATATAGACTATTAGCTGAAGAAAGAAAAATATATAATTATCACATGATTTCACCCATGGTAGGGTGAATTAAACAATTACACAAGGATGGTAACAAAAAAGTAATTTAAAAATTAAAGATTCATAATATTTTTTAACAATAATGATTTTTTCAATATGCAAAAATCTTCTAAGGATACCATTTTTTTCTGTTCACAGAGATTACAGACTGATTACTTAGTGGCAACTAACTCTGGAAAGAGTTAGTTGATAACAAGTTGATAATTCCACATTGTACTGCTTAATGGAAAACTCAGGTCATCTCCATTTTTAATATAGCTCAGCAAGATGAATAGTGTACTTATTATTCAAGGTACTTGATGTCACTGACATTGTAAATTACTTTTCCATGAAAAGATAGCTACATAAAAAATACATTTATTATTTTTTTTAAGATTTTATTTATTTATTTGAGAGAGAGAGAGAGAAAGCATGTGCACCAGTGCAGGGAGGGCCAGAGGGTAAGGGAGAGGGAGGGGGAAAAAATCTCAGACAGACTCCGTGCTGATCAAGGAGCTGGGGCTCGATCTCATGATCCTGAGATCATGACCTGAGTTGAAACCAAGAGTCAGGTGCTTAACCAACTGAGTTTCCCAGGCTCTCCCAAGAAATACATTTAAATTAGATTAACATTTTTTTATTTATGTGGTTTTATATGCAAAAGATAAGGAGAGAAAAATGGCAGAAAAAGAAATGAAGTTGAGGATTTAGATTTGGTTTTTAAGGCCTCTTCCTACCTGATTCACCATTGCATCAGTAACATCTATGTTTGGTTTCTGTGCAAAGGGGACTGTCAGAGGGTACAGGTTTGTCCAAAATCTACCCCACATATCACCTATTCAAAAAAAAAAGATTTTGTTAATACATAACAAAGGCAGCAGAAGTATAGACCTGATTTTACACAGGGCATAAGTTAGAATCAGTAAATAAGCCATACAGTATTCTATTTAATCTAGTTTCTTTTCATTACCTCTTTTTCTGTTCTCTTATTTATAATTTTCAACGCTCCCTTCTTTTACTATCTCCTCTAAAAGGTTAAAATGGCAGGAGATTATCCCTGTTTCTCCCTTTTGAATTACAATTCAAAGGCACTATTTATTAACTACATGGAACATCATAGCTACTATAGATTAAAAATAGATTTATATAATCGACCATCCATGGAACAAAATATTGCAAATTAAACTATTAGTAATTCCTAATATTGGACTCAAGAGAGATCATATAGGATCATGACCCAGGAATCTCTACTAACTAGTAACAAAGTTTCACCTTTATCAGTATACTACAGTAATACACTTAATTGGGTAATTTTTCTTTTTTTGTTTTTTTTTTTTAAAGATTTTATTTATTTATTTGACAGAGAGAGAGAGATCACAAGTAGGCAGAGAGGCAGGCAGAGAGAGAGGAGGAAGCAGGCTCCCTGCCGAGCAGAGAGCCCGATGTGGGCCTCGATCCCAGGACCCTGAGATCATGACCTGAGCCGAAGGCAGAGGCTTTAAACCGCTGAGCCACCCAGGCGCCCTAATTGGGTAATTTTTCAAACATCTTAAACAAATGCTAAATTGGATTCCAAGGACAGAGATCCTAAAAGGCAAGATGGATCTAGAAAAAGTCAATCTAATAGCAAGACCAGAATGTTGGCACCAAAGGCAACATAACTACACGAAGAATATTCCAATGAACTCATGTTTTAAACAATAAAATACAGTAGAGATAAGTATAAGGGCCTATGCTTAAATTTCATTTATTTATTTTTAAAGATTTTACTTATTTATTTGAGAGAGAGAGCATGCACAAGCAGGGGGGAGGGGTAGAGGGAGAAGGAGAAACAGACTCCCCACTGAGTAGGGAGCCCAATGTGGGGCTCGATCCCAGGACCCTGGGATCATGACCTAAGCTGAAGGCAGACACTTAACCAACTGAGCCACCCAGGTGCCCCTCTGCTTAAATTTTAAAGAAAGATGTATCCACTATAAAAATATGTGATAAATGACTTCGGGTTGAAACACAGTCTACATGTAAAAGACCAAAAGGCACCCAACAAACAGTGTGACGTGGCTTCCAAAACACAAATGTGATCTTAAGGTAAATAAATAGAATTATAGTGTCTAGAACAAAGGAAGGCATGGTACCATTTTTACTCCATATTGGCCAAACCTCGTGTGCAGCAATTGTTCAGTTCTGAGCATGATATCTGAACAGAGACATCAACAAAGGCTAGTCTGTCCAAAGGAGAACAATTAGAAAATTGATATTTTAAAGAATGGCTAAAAATGGTGAAAGTGTGGGCTATTTCACTAGAAAGAAGCAAAGAGTATATACATGATGGTAACAATAATACCCTCTAAAATATATTGGTCACATATTCTTGTTCCAGGTACTATGCTGTGCCTTATACGATGGTTGTTTAAAAGATCCAGAAGGCCATCTTACAGAAGAAGAATGGACATGTTCTGGGGACGCATATCATGGAATTAGATGAAATGAACGCAAGGCATTAGAGGAGTGTTGATTCAGTCCCACATTAGGTAGAACTTGCTTATAATTGGTGCCATGTAGCAATAGATTAGTCTACCTCAGAAGGAAGAAAGAGCAACATCACACCAGATAGGTTTAAGCAGAAACTGAATTATGGAAGAATGCCTACCAAAGACATTGTAGAGAGTATTTATATATTGCCTTAGAGTAAAAGTCTCCACAGGCCCTTTGTCCGTATTCTCTCCTGCTGAGAGAGAGCTTTGGCTCCTGAGAAGAATTAGCCACCAGCAACCTAGCTTGGTAGGAATGCTATGTACTCATGACATGAACTTTTCAAACACAGTATCTTATTTGGCCTCAGCTTCTAAGGAGTGGTACAGGGGAAGGAAGGATGGCCACTCTCTGGAAGGGAATCAGGAGATTCAATAAAGGGTCCCAGGTCTTTCATGGTCTATAAAGGCTCTGTGGCAGGATAGAAAGTTCTTGGAAGATTGAGTCTCCTCTTAAGCTAGGCATTTTTCTTCATGGCCAAGAGTTCATTCATAACCCATATTAGTTCCAAAGCACATACTTTGCAGTGAAATTAATTGATGAAGTTTAGAATAAACTTATGAAACTTTCACTCAAGCTATACCTTAATTCTAGAAAACCATTCTCTCACTCCTGACCAGCCCCAGCCTACCAAGCTTCATTCCTCTGACAATATAATACTAAAATGCCAAACTCCACCTCAAGAGCTTAGCCAATCAACTTAAATTATAAAATGTATTTTCCTCATTTCCACTCTCATTTGAACTTGGAATTCTTTCTCTAGTTATCTTAAATAACCCCTTTATCCTTTGGACTGTGGCCAACATAATAACACTTTATGTGTAAAATAAAGTAATGCAATAGAGAACAATTTTAAATGGCTTTTATGTTGAAGAAAGTGCTTGCAAAATGTGATTTTGATAATGTTACCAACTACATTCACAAATTTTCTGAAAGTTTTATGTTGGGCCTCATTCCAAAAAAAAAAACTTTATTGGTAGAAATAACAGAGAACAAAGTACACAAAGAGCTCCTGGAGTTTCTCACCAAGCAAATGGGCCGGGAGGCATCCAGTTGGGCTGATACGGGAAGGGTAGGCATCCATCAGCTTTGCCCTCACGTAAGCATGAAGATGTTCATACAATGGTTTAATCTGAAAAGGCAAGGAAGAAAATTTAAGACCAAGAGTAGTCTACTCCAATTTCCAATCCCCAACACTAAAGATAGGAACCTCCTTAGACAAGTAGAATTTCCCTACATTCTAATTTCGTCTCTTCTCAAATACTCTGCAGAGTTTGAAAGGATCTCTTCTTCCCAGATATTAATGATGACTAGCTTCACTGCATAAAGCAATTAATACACCTGGGAGGAATACAGGTCCCAAAATGAAAGCAAATGCAACAAATATTCATTTTTAAGATGTTACTTACTTCCTTTGTTTTTAAATTGAAGTACATTAAATCCCATAAAATTCACCCATTTTTAAACGTACAGTTTCATGAGTTTTAGTAAATGTATACTGTGGGCAACCTTCACTACTACCCACTTTTAGAATATTTCTATTAACTCTTCTTGTCCCCATTTGCAGTCAGTTCTAGTCCCACCCCCAGGTCATCACTGAACTGATTTCTGTCACCATAGTTTTGTCTATCCTGGAAATCTCATAGAAATGAAATCATAAAGTATGTGACATTTTGTGTCTGGCTTCTTTCACTCAGCATGATTTGTAGGTTCATCCATGTTATTGCATGTATCAGTAGTTCATTCTTTTTATCACTGAGTAGTGTTTCATTGTATGAATACACCCGAGTTTCCTTCATTTAGTATCTCATGGATACAAGTCACCAGCTGAAGGACAACTAGGTTGTTCCCAGTTTGGGGCTATTACGAGTAATGCTTCTATGAACATTCATGTGTCAGTCTTTGTATGGACCTATATTTTCATTTCTCTCATACAGATACCTCAGAGTGGAATATCTTAATCTTATGATAGGCGCATTTTCAAAATCTTTTCAAGCTCTAATATTCCCTAACTCTGAGGCCTGGGAATGGCTGACAGGTGCGTTAAGAAGAAGCCAGAATGCCTTTGGTCAGGGTCCCTTCTTCCCGTGCACTGCCCTACGTCTGTCTCTGTATGGTTCCTTGGTTACCTCTGTGAAGGTCTGTTCCACATCTTCGATCAACTGGTGGCGGCTGTAGTTGTAGCCATCTGCCCACTCCTCTTCATAATCTCCTCTCCAATAATCCCCATAGTCCTCATAATCTGTTTTTAAAAAAGGAGAAGAGAACATAAGGGAGAGGAAGAGATGAGGCACTGTATCTCTATCATCGCTGTATACATCAATTAACCTTGCTGGGAGGTTAAAAAAAATCCAAAGATCTGTCACATTTTTACTGCCCTTCTAAGTAATAACTCAAAGGGATGAAACGAATAATAACACTAGCTAGGGTCTGTCAAGCGCTTGCTCTCTGCCAGGAATTTTAAGGCATTACCTCATCTAATAAACACAAAAACTCTACAAGATTGACATTATTAAGGTCCTCAGCATGCAGATTAGCAGGCTGTTCTTAGACGGTGAAATCATTTGTCCAGGGATCACCCCATTGGTAAGAGGCAAAGGCACACTACGAGTCCTGTAACCCTTGATTTCTACCCTCTCCATACTTGAGTTTATATCTTTGGCTTTAAAACATGTGATTGGATTTGAGTTTTTAAATTCTCCTTTTGTTCAGGGCCTTATATTTTCACATCTAAGTCAACTCATCTTAAACCTTGCCACAGTGGGCCTGGGTTTGTTTGCAAATTACACGTCTGCACAGAGCATCTCTCTGGGTTTCACATAGTATCTCTGCATCGGGAGGCACAAGCTTGCCTTAGGATATTAGCCAATAACATTTGCAAATGTGTTCTGATAATTTTTGCTTTTACATGCACATTGGCAATGGATGATCAGAGGGAAGAGAGAAAGACCTTTTTGGATGGAAGGATATGGTAATGAGCTACTGTCTCCAGCTTGCCTGCGGCTTGAGAATATCAGTTTAAGTGGCAGTGGAAGACACTTAGAAATGACAGATGAAAAAAAAATCCTTCCTTACTCAACCCCAGGGGGCAGTGAATCACCAAAGCATAAAGTTACTCATAATGCCATGGCTTCAGCTCATTATTCAGGCAGGAGAATAAGTTAGAAGATATGGAAATTCAGCCCCATGTTAAGAGTTTTATGACCACACGATCTGAGTTGTAATTACATTTGCAGAACAGTATGGATTTCCAGCTTAAATTAATCTAATCTTTTTTTCTTTCTGGGACACCACTCTGAGTTAAACACACAAATGGCCTTTGAAGATAAACTGTGGCCAGACAGGATTTTAGGTGAGCGACGTTGTCTCAGTCTCCCATCCTGTCTGAGAAATAGAATCCCCAGGCTATCTCCGGTTCCTGATACTTTCCCAGACAACTGAATTGTTTGCCACCCTGTAGTTCAGTCTCATTTCTGAGCTCTCTAAACTGTAGACTGTCAGCACACCTTATTCCCTAGTAGTTTCTTCTTTGAGACACCTGACCTGAATTTGTTCAGCAGATGATCATTATTTTAGGGACACCTACCAAAGGGCAGCCTTGGTAATTCATGAGAAATAGCCCACAGCCCCAGACAGGGCTTCAGGACCTCCATAGGCTGACGAACTTACTGTTGGCTCTTGCCATCTCATTTTTCAGGACCACATACTCTTCATATAATGGCCTCAGCTGCTTGCCGACCTCAGATCTCCAGCCTTCCCAGGCCCAGAGCCTCTCACTGTAGTCTTTGCTGTTTTCCATTATGTTATCCAAACCTGTCATTGCAAAGCACCCAATAGGAAATAAACATGCATTTGTAATATTTTATTTGCAAGCAATTATATGAGCTTTAAAGAATTAAAAGGCTAGCAGACATCGAGGTCATAAGGTTATTAAATGAAATCTCATGGTTTACCAATTTTTTCATCCTTGTTATAGTTTCAAAATATTTCTTCAGAGAAAATAAACCTTTGAAATCACTTAGCTACTACAACTTAATTAAATTCCTTAGAATGTGACAGAATTTACCATGAAGTTTTGTTAAAATTTAAAAGTTCATCTATGTGTTAAAACACCTATTTGGAATCTTATCATCTTTGGATGATCCATTTGAAAGGCACAATGTTATCATCCAGTGCCAATCTCAGTTTTAAAACTTAGAGTAAAAAGGGGTGCCTGGCCCAGTCAGTTAAGCATTAAGCATCCACCTCTTGATTTCAGCTCAGCTCATGATCTCGGAGTCATGGGATCGAGTCCCGTATAGGGATCTGGGCTGAGCACGGAGTCTGCTTGAGATTCTCCCTCTGCCCCAACCCCCACGCACAGGCACATGCTCTCTCTCCCTCCCTCAAATAAACAAACAAATAAATAAAAATTTTTAAAACTTAGTTAAATTACATAATCCTTGCTCAAAATTAATAACCTACCTGGTTCAAGTAATAAACACTCCTGTGGATTACTTGGGTTACAAGCTTTTCCAGTACTGTAGATAGTGCTCATTGCATTTAGGATTGTGTTCAACTGAAAATTAAATATAATAAACAATGTTTAAACTGGTAAATGTGCTGTATAGAATGCTAAGGTAAATAAATATGTCCTTTAGACCATGTGATTTTTTTATGCCTCAAAATCTAGTAGTTTACATCTTTGCCAAGTATCCTCCTTTATGTAGGGTAGCAATATCTCTGTTAAATTCCCCCCTATTAACTAACACGGAACCGTAGATAGAAACACATAATAAATATATGTGGAGTGACTGAAATAAACAGATCTACCAAAACTCTGGAGACGCTGCTCAGGTACACATGCACAGAGACAGGCATTTGTTGTTTCGTTCAGCATTCTCTGAGTACACATTTACTGAACATCTACTGTGTCCTATACTCGGATAACTCTGGCACGAACAAGTCACTGGTCCTCAAGGACTCCACAGTCATGGGAAAGTGAGGCAGCCATGAAATCAATAATCACATAACCAAGTGACAAGTGGTGTAACGGTCATGAAAAAGTGATGTGACAGTCTGGCGGGGAGAGGATAAATGAATAATTTGGAGATTCAAGGAGGGCTTCAGGGAGGAGGGGACATTAGCACTGTATCTTGGAAGAGAAGTAGGAATTGGTCAAGTAGAAAAAGGAGATAGAAGGCACAGCCTAAAAGATGGATGTAGGTTGGGAAAGAGCAGGCATTTTCCAGAAGTGATGACACCTTGAAGGAAACTGGCATAGTGATGCTGACTGAGGGAAGTGGGGGATGCAAGGATGGTGGGGTTAGCGGGGGCCAGGTCGTGAGGGGTCATCTGTGCCACACTAGAGAGTTTAAACTTCACCCTGTAGGTAAAGGAGAGTGAAAGTAATAGAATTAAGCAGTGCTACTCAAAGTATGGTCTGTGGACCAGTGCAAGAGAGTAAATGGTTTGTTTCTATTCTGTGATAAGTACAGGAATCAAGACAATGATTTTTTTCTAGAGAGAATAAATGTTTATAAACTTTTAAAAGCCATTTGATATTTCCATGACATCTAGGCAAGAGACCAATGAAGTTAACCAAGTAGCAATGAAGATAACCAGTATTGATCTGCAATGGATTGGTAATTAAAGAAGAAAGGGAATAGAGAGGGAGAAAAGGAGGGAGGGGGGAAGGGAAGGGAAGCGAAGGGAAAGGTAGGGAAGGAAAGTGAGGGGAGAGGAGGGGAGGGGAGGGGAGGGGAGGGAAGGGAAGGAACTGGTTCTCTTCCACATTTGATTTAAGAAGCACTGGATGAAAGGCTCTGTTTCCCTTCTCCTATTTCCCTCTTCCATTGTTCTTTCACTCTGCTACAAGAATCATTATTCTAAAACATGAACTAGATCCCATGCTTAAAACTTCAACAATATCCCATAGTCCAAAGGAATCAGTCCAAATTTCTTACCATGGCACAAAACTCCTCATGGTCTCTGCCTACCTGCTTTTTCGATCTCCCCTCCTTCCTCTCCATTGAACTCATGCATGCTTGAGTCTCCTCTCTTCCCAAACACTCCAAACTTTTACAGCCATTTCAGTGGTTTTCAACTTTGGTTGCACATTAGAATTACCTGGGATCTTAAAAAAATACAGTATCCAGGTTGTATCTAGCTGTCTAGACGCTAAAATACTAATGAGCAAGGTTTCACGTGATGTCTTTTGTGAAAACACAGGGAAGCATGGAATGGATAAGATAAAGTGGATTAATAACGAGTTGGATAATTGGATCCAAAGAAGGTGGAATAATAAATATCAACTTGTAGGAAGATATATGCCATATGGTTTTATCTTTGTCCTTATCATGAATTTTTTCTTTTTATAGATGGAGATTACAACAGAGTTCCAGAGGACAAGCAACCGAGAAAGAAGACTTTGATGTTAAATAGTCAAATATTTCAGATAAAAATGTTTTAATAGGTTAGATCGGGGTCTGTAAACTATGATCTGCAGACCAAATACCGTCTGCTGCCTGTTTTTGTAAAGTTTTATCGGCACACCGCCACACTCATTTGTTTATGTATTAGCTATGCTGATTTCCTGCTGCAACAGCAGAGTTAACTCATTGCGACTTAGACTATATGGCCCACAAAATCTAAGATATTTACTATCTTTCCTTTTACAGAAAAAAATTTGCTGGCTCCCAGGCTAGACAGATGGGATGAGAGATGTAATTTTAACAGGGCAAATACAGGCTTCCTTAAATTTGAACAAACTATTTAAGAATAGAATCTTGAAAGCTATTATTTTAGAGCAACATCAGAGGAAGAGATTTGGAGACTTCATTGACAGTGATGTTGATATGAGCCAACATGGAATTTGACTGTCAAAAAATCCAACCCAAACCAACACAAACCTAATATAGTCCTAGACTATCTTAATAGATGTAGGGCACAGGGTGCAGAATGTCATATTCCTGCTCACTTTCATGCAGACTGGAACCAACTCAGAGTGCAGTGTTTAGTTCAAGGTTACTAAAAAAATGAAGACAGCAGCTAGGACTGGTTAGGAAACTTGAAACCATTGTATAGAGGGAAATTGACAGAGTGAATTTAATCTAATTAGCCTAGATTTTTAAAAAAAAGACTCAACTAGTTTTAAAAAAATAGCTGGGGCACCTGGGTGGCTCAGTCGGTTGAGTGTCTGCCTTTGGCTCAGGTCATGATCCCAAGGTCCCACGTTGGTCTCCTTGCTCAGCCAGGAGCCTGCTTCTCCCTCTGTCTGCGCTCCCCCTGCTTATGTGCTCTCTCTTACAATTAAATAAAATCTTTAAAAAAAATAGCTGCCTTCATTTATTTAAAAACTATTTTAGGAAAGAGCAATTTGGATCCAGGAGGCAGAACAAAGTGGAGGTAAAGCACGTAGTGCTCAATGGAGGGAGTATCTCCTTCAATTAGGGGGACCCACATATGGAATGGATGGCTTAGAAAGAGGTGAATCACCCACCTCTAAAGCAGTTTGAGCTGAGGTTCTTAACTACTTGTTAAAGACATTGCAGAGAAGAGTCAAGAACGAAAGGGGGAGAGAATTGGGACCACACAGGACTCCTCCAGCTTGGCACTATTAACATTTTGGACCACATAATTTTTTTTGTCATTGGGAACTCTTATGCATTGTAGAATGGTTAGCAGCATCCCTGACCTCTACCCACTAGATGCTAAGAGCTGCCTCACTCCCTCAGTTATGACAACCAAAAATGTCTCCAGATATCATCAAATGTCCTTGGGTGGCAAAATCATCCCTAGTTGAGCATGACTGACATAGACTAAGCATATTCTTCAGGCTGCCTGGTCCTCGGGAAGGTGTCTTCTATATACAGTCTGCGTATACAACACAGAGCCCAGACAACACCAGTTTAACTCTGTGTCCTAACATAATTATTACCAGTGACTTCTTTCGCTTGCAAAAGGATTCCAGTTTGGATGACAATTTTGTGGTCACCCTACCTAGGCACAGAGCTCTTTCTAATGTCAGCGTCACTATCTTTGCAGATAAAGGAAGAAGCCATGGGGACATTAATGTTTAATGTTTCCCAAATATTTCAGCTCTTGGGGTCAGCGCTAGAATGTTCACATACTCGTTCACGCTTGTCTGCTGAGAGCACTGATGACCCACTCTGCTGAAGGGCCCGCAATTGACGCTTGTCTGTAGAATTCTGTATTTCTTCTAGTCGGTAAGTTTTGGCATGGTTGGACTTTTCTTCATAAAAGGCAGACCATTTGGCCCCAGCATCATTCTGAAATGACAAAAAATAAAGTTGAAGTCAGAATGGCACTGCTTGAACAGATAGAACAGAAGATACTGTCCAAAAAACATCTGGTGGAAAATCTACTATTTCCTGAGTGGTTTAGTTCTCTATTTTGCTGAAGGTCAAGGCTTAGGTCATGAGTGACCAGACCATTCTTGGTCACTCTCTCTTTCTGGCCCAGTGCCTAGTTTTCCCAAGGGCCCTATCCCCTGAACTGGAAATGAATTCTCACAGATAATTCACACTGTGGGGCCCTGGAATTTATGGCCTTAGCACTGTGACATGGGTGAGTTAATCAAGGATTTGAAGATGAGTGCTCTAAAGGGAGGGCCCAGTAAAGTTCAGAGCAAACTTAATGGGAATATAGCCCCTCATGTCAATTGGAACCTTAGGAAATGAGAAACAGTTTGCAGTGAGGTCCATGGTGTCATGACTTACCAGAGATTCTGATCTTAAAATTACGTTCCCCAAAGAAGGTTGCCCAGAATATGGCCATTTGGTAGCCATGGTGATTTTCTAACAGCAGAAGAAACCAACAACCAGGTGATGATGCCGGGACTCACTTGCCCCTGCAACCTGAACATTAGTATAGGCAAGTGGACTTCTCCAGACTCTTCTAGTACAATCTTTTCTCAACGTACAAACTCATTTTCATTTATCAAAGATGAAAATGAGCAATTACTTTGCACATTGTACTTCTCTAGACTATATAAAAGAGGTAACATACAAGACACGTCAGATCTTCATTCTTGAAGTCAGACACCTCTGACTAGCTGTATGACTTTAGGCAAATTATTTATGTTCTCTGAGCCAGTTACCTTATCTGTAAAATGAGAGCAATACCAGGACTTACCTCAAAGAGTTGATGTAGGGATGAGAAGAATTAACAAATAATAAAATGTTTACCAGAGTATCTGATACACCCTAAATATTCAAAAAAGTTAGCTATTTTATAATTTATAGGAAAAAGTTTCTGTCAAGTTACTTACAGTTTTATCAGAAAGATAAGGTATGCATCATGAATGTTGCATTAATGAAATATAAGAAGATATGATAATGTATAAACTTTCAGTGGCCAAGCAGTTTCTGCCATAGGAAAAGAAAGACTCATGCAGGCAACTAGATTTGGCCAAGCCCTCATGAAGACCCTAAAGTAGATAGGAGTTGGATGGATGTAGAGTACTTTGCATAATAATTTACTTCATTTGATCTTCCTACTACCGGGAGACAGAAAATCATTGTCTCCATTATTCATGTGTGCATAAAGGAGCTGAGAACGATAAATAGTGGTTATGGCAACCAACTGACAGCATGTGGATCCTGGATCCTGTGGTAGACAAACTCTAAGATGGATCCCACAGTCCCTACCTCCTGGTGGTACACAGTTGTGTGATCTCCTCCCCCTTGACGGTGAGCAGGACCCATGATTCACTTCTTACCAGTACCATATACCAAAGGTGACATGATGTACATATCTGTGTCATATAAGATTCTAATTTTTATCTTGCTAAAACTCTGTCTCCCTTGCTGATTCTGATGTAGCAAGATGCCATGTTGTGAATGACCCTGGGGAAAGGGCCACGTGTTGAGGAATTGAGGATGGCCTCTGGTTGATATCCTGCAAGAAACTAAGGACCTCAGTCCACCAGCACACAAGGATCTGAAGGCTTACCACTAACCACATTAGCTTGGAAGTGGACTCATCCCCAGTCAAGCCTCAGCTGAGACCACAGTGCTAGTCACGACCTTGATTACAACCTTAAAAGACTCAGACATGGAAGATGCAGCTAAGCGATGCCTGGACTCCTGACCCACAGAAGCTGTGGTGTGATAAATGTGTGTTATTTTAAGCTGCTACGCTTGTGGTAATTTTTAACACAATAGATAATTAGTACCAATCCCAAAGGCAGGACTTCGGGCACAACTGCATTTTCCAGGCCAAAGAATTTGACTATTATTCTTTGAATACTAGGGAATCACTTAGGGGCTCCAAGCAGGCACATGACATGATGGGAATGGTGTGTGGACATGACAACAAAGGAATCAGATAAGAGATGAAAACAGTGGCAGTGAGAATGGAAAATGATTTCTCTCTTTATTGAGCACATACAATCCCTCAGCACATAAAATCCCTACTTCTTGATTAATCTTCACAATCTTGTGAGATAGTTGTGATTGTCTCCACTTCACAAATGAGGGAACTGAGGCACAGAGTGGGTAAGTAGCTTTCCCTACACAGCTAGTAATTTGAAAGAACCAGAATGCCAACCCAGATATGTTTACCTCCAAAGTTAACGCTTCTAACCATTGATTATAGATGATATTCAACACATTGTGTTCTTCTCTGTAACACATGAGTGGGAAGTAGTGAGCTATAGAAAGAAGACTTTGGTCTATGGCACAGACTCACCTATGCAATTCACCACTTACCTCTAAATCCCTATCCTTCTTCACCCAATCCAGGATGATTTACTGTCAAGCAAAATTTCTGGTAAAACTTTGATACCAAATTATAGGAATAATTTTGTTCTCAATCTCCTCTGGAAACAACTCACTATCCCCAAAAGGGCCCAGTCTTAGGAACTTTTTAAATTATACTGCATATAGGTACTTTGAAGATACCTGTTCTATTTTATCACTACCATACTGTAAGTGTTATGCTTTAAATCCCTCCCCCCAAAGTTACATGATGTTGCCTTGAAATTTCGACTCCCTAGGACATACTGTTCCATCCCACGCTATTCTTTTTTTCCAGAGCTCTAGGGACCGGAACTAATTTTTTGTTAATTTCTTTCCTCAATATTCGTACACCATGCTAGCAGTGGAATTCAATTTCCACACCTATTAAATAACTCAGGGATGAAACCTAAGTCTGATCAAACCTCTAGATTAGGGCTCTGCCCACCATCTGATTTTGTAAATAAAGTTTTACTGCAACATAATCACACTCACTTTATGTATTGTCTATGGTTGCTTTCGTGTTACAAAGGCAGAGCTGAACAGAGGCCTTAGGGCCCACAAAGGCTGAAATACTTACTGTCTGGCCTTTTACAGAAAAATTGCTCTGCCCTCGGCCCTAACTCTATACATTTACAGAAAAACGCAGGGGACAAAAGAGCATGGTAAGCAACATTTAGGAGGCACAATCAGCAAGTCCAGAAAGTGGGAGTTTCTATAGCACCAAAAGTTTAATTCTTGGGCAAATAAATTCCAAAAAAAAAAAGAGCGAGGGAGGGACTCTGTAGATTAAAAGAGAGGTAAAGTACACCCTTCAAAACAACTGGAAGGAGAGGAACTTGTTAGATCTTGATTCAAACAAAACAGCTGAAATTGAAAAAGAAATATGAGACAATAGGGTGCGTTTGAATGCTGACTAGATAACTGACAATACTAAGGAGTTATTGTTAAGTTTTTGGCACAGTACTGTTATTAAGGTTGTTTTAAAAAATACTTTGAAGGGGCACCTGGGTGGCTCAGTTGGTTAAGCGACTGCCTTCGGCTCAGGTCATGATCCTGGAGTCCCGGGATCGAGTCCCACATCAGGCTCCCAGCTCTATGGGGAATCCACTTCTCCTTCTGACCTTCTCCCCTCTCATGCTCTCTCTCACTCTCTCTCTCTCTCAAATAAATAAATAAAATCTTTTTAAAAAATACTTTGAGAGCTACAAGGTGACATACACACATAAAACTATATCATGTTTTGGATTTCCTTCAAAATAACGCAGTAAGTGCGGGGTTGAGTAGAAAAAAAAACAAGATTGGTGAAAGTGTTAATAATTTGTAAACTGGGCAGTGAGTACGAGGATATTCAATGTGCTCATCTCTCTTTTATTCATGTCTGAAAATTTTTATGATAAAAAATAAAGAAAAATCATATGACGGAATACTATTTGGCAACAAAAAGGAATGAACTAATGTTACATGCTACAACGTGCAAAGTGAAAGAAGCCAATCACAAGAGACCATGTGTTGTCTGATTCCATTTATATGAAATGTTCAAACTAGGCAAACCTATGGAGACAGAAAGTAGACTAGTGGCTGCTTAGGGCTAGGAGCTGGGAGGAAGAGTGATGACTGACAGGCATGTGGTTTCTTTCTGGAGTGATGAAAAGGTTCTAAAATTAGATGGTGGCGAAGGTTGTACTATTCTGTAAATATACTAAAAAGCATTGAATCGTATACTTTAAATTGTATACATATCGTATACAAATCGTATACGTAAATTTAAATATACTTTCAATTTATGGTGCATAAATTACATCTCAGTAAAGCTCTCATTAAAAGCTCCCTATAGTAAAAGCAAAGACAAAAAACCTCGCCTTATCGCCCAGGTCCTATAACTAGGTCTGAAACCCCACAAAACTGCTCCAAACCAAAGGGGTTAGCCAAAATTACCCTCAGGCTCTTTGAGCCAGGTGGCTGGTGGGCCCCGAGCAGCCGCGGCCCGTTCCTGACCACCCAACTGCCCTCCCTGGGCATCGCCGGTGGTCTCCTGCTTCCTTTTTGCATTCTAAGATTTTCACTTTCCTTTCAAGGGTCCGTGCTTTCTGCAGCTTGGCCACACTCCCTGATTTGTGCCCTTTCTCTCTGGCCTTGGCTCCCATCAACCACTGCAATTCAAAAGTAATAACGCTTAATGATCCAGAGCAGCTATCAACAAGCCCCACTCTGTCTCCTTCGGTAACGTGCCTTCTCAGCAGAGGGCGCTCAGCAGGACGGTTACCTGTCTCTTCGGCAGTCGTATCTCCCTCCCACGCTCAGAGCAATAGGACTGTGCCGTTCTCCCAAGCTCACAAGCGGGGAGCACCATTCTGGGGGCCCTGGGTACGAATTCGGGCTTCACGGCCACGCTCCAAGGCAGACAGGGGCGGGATGCTCTTTTACACAGGTGAGCTCCTGAAGGTGCAGAGGGGTTAACTGAGCAGCTGAAGCTCACCTCGCTGGAAAGTGCTGGAGCCAGGATCTGGACCTCGGCAGTCTGGCTCCAGAGACCTCAGGCATGAAGCTGGTACACACCTTCACCAGCACCCACAGGACCATTTGGCTGAGAATGAAAACCAATACATGGTACACTATAGGCACCTCCAACAGAGATCAAATAAAAAGCGAGGGAAAAGCAACAATAAAGGGATGAAAAGAGGTTAAGACCAAAATTGGAGACAAGAAACAAATGATCTATGACAACGCCAACCTGATAAAATCTCCAGGGTTTCCTTGAGCATTAGAAAAATGGCAAACCTTCTTTTGGGGAATTTCAAACGAGGTGGTAGGTCTCAGGTTTGATCTGTCCCGTGAGTGGCAGTAATTTAAACACGCAACCTACTCAGCATTTGAAAAAAATATCTGAACTATATTTTTGAAGGAATGTATTGGCGTACAAGTGTGACAAAATCTTTTCTTAAATAATGTTGCTCAATTTCAAGCCCAAATGTGTACGGACACTGCTTTGAGAACGGTGAGAGAAGAAATTCCTAAATCTTTGCACTTGTCAAAGCGTCTTGCTTTCCCAGAGCATTCTGCGATTTGTCAAAACTGGCTTGATTATGGTTTTTTCTGAGAGGGCTCTGGATGCATTCTGTGACCTTTGGAAGTCCCTTAGAGCTCTGTGACAATGAAGGAAGGAATTCCCAAATCCAGACTCCAGACCCATGGTTACTTTAATTACTAGCTAGCTTTTTCACTAAGCCTCCAATTGTATTTTCCAGTTAATATATTATTTTAGAGAGTCTTCAGATATTCCATTCAGATATTGACATTGTAGGCTTGGGAAAATTATTAACTCAATAACTAATGGCATTTCCGTGAAATGCTTTGAAACCCTGATTATGATGAGAATTATGGTGGCAACTTTACAAAGCATGTTCACTGGTTTCTAAGAATCTGGACTGAGACCAGTAAATTAGTTTGTAACAGCTTCTAAATGAGCCCCGAGGTCAATGAAGTTTAGTCATCTGGGACTCCAGAATCAGAAATACTGAGGCAAACATCCAATCTCACAACTCAGAGCATTTCTTTGATTTCCCTTTTCAGTAGTACAGGCAGTAATCTAACCTTAAAGAAGCAACAAATACCCCTATGTAGCCATGAAAACTCACCATCTTTTGGAGATTCTCGTCGGTAATATTGGTGTTATAATTCCAAGAAGCAAGTGAACTTTCATAAGACAGGTTTTGGGCTTCATTGTTAAACGTCTCCAAAAATGTCTTGACCTGATCCTCAGTGGTGGACTGAGCAGCAGTCACAGCAGCAAGGCTGAGAAGGAGCCAGGAAGAGCCTAACATCCTTCCCTATGCACCAAGATCCCATCCACTGAACAACTTTCCCTAGAGTAAAACCTCTTCGTGAGTTTTTCTCTCTCATCAGCCTTTGAACTTGGGTTGGGCACTGAGCAGGAAAGAAGAAAAAAAAAAAGAAGAAGTAGTAGTAGAAGAAGAAGAAACAGTAAACAGTCTGCTGAACCACTATAAAGTTCATCCTGGAGAGGACAGATATGTAAACAGATTTTAGAATGATTTTTTAAAGTAAATCAAATAAACAAATGTTATTCATTAATCCGAGAGAATCATAGTTCTCCTAGTATTTTATGGCCAGATCAGAACTTGCACATTTGGTTAATATGTTCCTAAAAAGCTGTTAAAGATACACTGAAGGTGTTATAATTTTACATGGACCAAAGAAGCCTAGATTTAGGGATCATGGGGGTATTAGTTTTCCAGACAGGATTTCATTTAAAGTCAGTTATCTCTCCTTTCTTTTTATTTCAAGCTCATATTCACAGAAAGTCTCTCTCTACTTGGGTAACATTTTCCCTTCGTAAATAAACTGCTTTGCCCTTGTCTTTATGGAATTCATTTTTTTCTGACAAATTTTACTTTCCACGGCCAGTTTTTTAAAGTATACGACTACCCTCCACTCCACTCTACAGGTTAACTCACTTGATCTGGCTTGGGCAACCTTAAAAAGGCTCACTTTCTACTTCTCAGATGACCATGTTGAACACTGGTTCTATGGCCAACTTCACTATGTGCCTCCTTCCCTTTCACTTACCTGTTCGAAACTCAGTCTAGGTCCTAGGGAAATAAAAATGACTCTGCATGGTATGAAATTCAAAGAGTGTCCATGTCACGCTCTGGGCATCCAAAACCAGGGGATCATGGCAACACAGAATTCGAAGAGATTTCGGTGATTACCCTGTAGATCCCAGGAGCTGGATCGGTGTCCTCGTTCCCAGGGCGCACGTATATCAGAGATAAAAGAGAGGAGCCACTTTAAATGGCAGTGCTCAGGGGCCAGCTTGACGGTGATTATGAAACCTCCACACGGGGAAAATATTTCTTCACCCAGAAAAACAAGTTTTCCAGGTCCAGGTGCAGTAACCAAGCCTTAAAAAAAAAACAAAAAAAAAAGTTTTCACGACTTTCCCTTACCCCACAGTTGTTAAATTAGTGCTATTATAGAACAGGAAAAAATAATTCTAAGTAACTGCTCAAGGCGCTTTGCATTATAATATCTCATTTAAGTTTGTTACCACAAACCTAGAGATAAATTTTTTTAAAAAAGAGATTTATTGATTTCGGAGAGTGAGAGACAGCACAAGCAGGAGGAGCAGAGGGAGAGGGAGAATCTCCAGGAGACTCTGTGCTGGGCGCGGAGCCCGCTGCGGGGCTCGATCTCACAACCCTGAGACCACGACCTGAGCCAAAACCGAGAGTTAGATACTTAACTGACTGCGTAACCCATGTGTTCCTGGAGGTAAATCTTTTTTTTTAATCGCTATTATATAGATTATGAAATTGAGGCTCTGAGACCTTAAATTGCCAAACCTCATTCAGCTAGTAAGTGGTAGAGCCGGGAATGCCATTTGATTCTAGAGTACAGACCTTTCCATTGTGGTCAGTAGTCTAAGAGCAATAATGGGAGCAGCAGAGGGGCGTGTGCCTTCAGTGAAGAAGACAGATTGCTTTTGCCACATCCAATGTGAATCAAACACGCAATCCTTCTAAGAAATAAAGTAATTGATAAATTTAAGCAATTATGATAAAGAATGTTAAATGAACACTGGGGGGGTTGGGGGGGGAGAGAATCACTGAATTTTCTGAGTTTCAGGAAAGTACAACACTTCCCACATTTGAGGAAGCTGGGATCTACTCGCTTCTCACAGGCATCAGGAGAAAAATCAGTCAAGAGAAAGGGGAGCAGCAGGTGAGGCTGTGAACAAAGAGTTGGAATGCTACTTTAATAAAAGCTGAGAGAGAACTCTACTCAGGTCACTTCCTGAATGAAGCTCTTGGGTTTAGAAAAAAAAATGGAAGTAGTCCAATTTTAATTCACTGAAGCAGAAAATAAGATTAACATGATCAAATTGAAATAGAGAAAGCAGGATATGAAATCTGAGAGCTAAAAATAGATGGACAAGGAGCCTGAGATAATAGTGAGGCAGGAAAATTCTGGAAGCCAAGAAACTTGGAAAAGTCAGAAATAGAAGAACTGTCACAATAATTCTGTAGAACTAGCTCGTCATGCAAGCAGAGACAGGATTGTTGAATTTTTGTTCACTCTCCACTGAGAAGAAGCTGCTGTTCTGACAGCTACCCAGAAGTGTTCGGTCCAAGCCCATGCTGAGAATGGAAGGACTCCACTAAAGACCCAGGGGATGGGACCCAGAAACACAGCTGGCTCAAAGGAATGGATTGTCTTTGAGAAAAAACAGAGACCCAGAAAAAACTAGAAAGCTGGAAATGCAGGAAACCTGTTCTACTTTTCAAAAGGGTTGGAGGGTGAATTTCATAAGTGGTAGAGGGAAGACTTTGATCTTGACACCCGATAAAACTATAAAATAAAATTTTTAGGATACGGTTTGCATCCGGGAAATATACAGATCTCTGGACCTAAATACATATCTAGGGATTCACTAGGAACAAGTCACATGCTAACTGTCTCATTTCCTTTCTGATAAAACAGTAGTAAAAAAAAATAAAAAGATACAGTATATCTTCCACTTCAGTAAGGGATTTAAGAAAATGTAAAGTTATACAAGGAGACTTAAACATCCCCGAAACATCTGCTGGTGTGAAGGCAAATTAGTTCACTGGTACAGCCACTCTGGAAACACTATGCAGTTTCCTCAAAAAGTTAAAAATAGAACTACCCTATGACCCAGCAATCGCACTACTAGGTATTTACTGAAAGGATACAAAAATACAGATTCAAAGGGGCACATGCACCCTGATGTTTATAGTAGCATTATCAACAATAGCCAAACTATGGAAAGGGCCCAGATGTTCATCAGTTGATGAATGGATAAAGAAGACACGGTATATATACAATAGAATGTTACCCAACCATGAAAAAGAATGAAATCTTACCATTTGCAACAACATGGATGGAGCTAGAGAGTATTATGCTAAGCAACATAAGTCAGTCAGAGAAAGACAAATACCATATGATTTCACTCATATGTGGAATTTAAGAAATTAAACAAATGAACATGGGGAAAAAAGAGAGAGGCAAACCATAAAACAGACTGTTAACTATAGAGAACAAACTGAGGGTTGCTGGAGGGGAGGTGGATAGGGGATGGGCCAAATGGGTGATGGGGATTAAGGTTTGCACTTGTTGGGATGAGCACTGGTTGTTAGGTGTAAAATGACAAATCACTAAATTCTACTCCTGAAACCAATACTCCGCTGTATATTAACTAACCATAATTTAAGTGAAAAATTGAAACACAAAAAATAAAAAATAAAACAAAAAATAAATGTGCCCGAAACAACCACACAGTACAGGATGAAGCAGTCCTCTGATTAATAACAGTTCATGTCCAAAACAAGAATCTTGACTCGACAATTATTTATTGGCTACCTACTGTGTGCTAGGCGCCTCCCTAATAAGACAGGAAGAGCTCTTGTGGATATCATGTGATATGAGGTGGGGTAGAGGAAAGAAACAAACAGCCAATGATCGATGCTAGGGCGGTGAGGGCCGACCTCTGAGCAAAGACCCGAAGAAAGGGATCAAAGACATGTGGCTATCTGGGGAAGACTGTTCCAGGCAGAGGAAGCAGCAAGTGCAAAGGGTATAGGAAGGTCTCAAGAACATCAGAGGCCTTTGTGTTGGGACCTTAGTGCCCTAAGAAAGTGGCAAGGGGGACGATGGAAGGGAAGCTGGGGTCCACACCAGGAGGGCTGTACAAATGATTGTAGAACTTTGGCTTTTACTCTGAGTGACATGGGAAGACATTGGAGGGCTTCAGCTGAGAAGTGATTCACTGTCATTGCTGATTAGAGAGCAGACACCCAGGGGGTAAGGGCGGGGCAGGGAGACCAGTCAGATTGCTACCACAGCAGCCCAGACAAGTGGGGTGAATAAAAAAAACCTAAGATGAGCCGTAACTCCAATTTGGCTGACCACCAAAAGGAAAATTCATCTCCCACTATCTTAGACTTTGTTAATGGAAGTATTAGATGCAAAATAATTTAGAGCATCAAGCTCATCTCAGAGGAACACAAGTGTAGAGAGACACAGGAGAGTATCCGGAGGAAAATAAACAAGAGAGTGGATGGTCTAAAATAATGTAATTTGAAGCACAGATCAGACACAGAGGCGGAGATGGGGTGGACAGCTCTCCTCCACTATAGGCCTGCCATTTAGAAGAAGCCAGGCAGCGTAATGGACTCACTCTGCCCCTTGCTAGCTGTGTGACTTGAAGCAGGGAATAATATCCCTGCACCCTCATTTCCCTATTTGAAAGCTGATGATAACAGTATACCCATCTCATAGCACAGTGTGAATATTATGTGAATTAGTACCTGAGAACACAGATTAGAATACTGGGAACCTAGTAATAAAAGCCACCCAAAATGAGAGGAGCTGTGTAATAATTCGGCCACTTTGAGAAGTAAGGGAAATGAGAGAATTGTCCATAGTACAATTTTTGTCTATAGAAAAACTCATATTTTTTCTATAAAATAGAAAAAGCAGCTCCACATAAGTAAAATGAAAATGTACTGCTTTGATTGTACCAGTTGTGCATTTTTAAATCATTGAAGACAGAAATTTTTTCTAAAATATATTCCATCCTAATTAGGATGTTGCCTGAGCATTTTTTTTCTCGGATGACTCAGAGTCATCATCTTGAATACTGTTTACTGACAAGGCTATAACGTGACAATGTCTTTAGGGCTTTACATTAATGGCTCCGAAGAGCTTTACTGCTCTTAACTCTGCTGTCACTGCAGGTTCTGAATCAGCTGTCACTTCTTGAAGAATCTACTTCTGTAACCCTGCCCACTACAAATCCCCTCCCTATTTGAACTGCTGTCTGCTAAAACCTAAATGGAAACCAGATAACCACGGAGTTCGATCAGCAAGTCCCTTCTCCAGAGGCTCAGAGCTGAGGGTGTGTCTGCACTCCGCTGGAGCGAAGTGCACAGACTTTGAGATCCCCGTTTCCCTTACTGCTCTACTTTTCATATACTGCCAGCTGAGTCATCAATGGTGAGGTTGCCAACTAGCTGTGGCGAAAATATCTTCTACTTCCCCAAGCTGGGAAGAAAACTTTAGTTAACTTCAAAGAGAAAAGGATGTTTCATGCAACGTCCTATCTTAAGATTGATAGAGTAATGCTCTCAACAGAAATAAGGACATCTCGAACATAAAGTAGAGAAATTTAAAACTCCACATGGCCAAAAATTACTTGCATTTGGTGCAACTGGTTTTGACCACATACTTATCATACAAAGTGGATTTATAAGTACTTTACAGAAAATAAATAACAAGTTGACTTTTTAGCCCAAAGGGAAAGCTAAAGCTCTTTCCTGTTTACATTTCTAGCTGCCCAGCAGTCCCTTTTCCCTACAGATAGAGCAAAGATAATCTCCATTAACGAAATTGACAAATATTTTCAATGGACAGAGTTCAAATTTGTGAGGACAAGCTGTGGATTCCAGAAGGATTGTACTAATTATTACTGGTCTGAATTTATAATTGTACGGTGTTTGCGTTGTCCCCAAATTTATTTCTACACCCAGACTGTACAAAATAGCAGGCAACACCAGAGTCATTGGTATACATTTACTTCTAGGACCTTAGAAGCAAAACTTGAGCCTTTATCCTAAGTGAAATGGGAATCCAAGGTAGAGTTTGAACAGAGCAGTAACATGATCTCACTTATATTTGAAAAGAGTCACTGGCTGCTGACAAGAATCCACAGGGGCAAAACCACAGACAGAGACCAGTGAGGAGGTCACTGCAAGAATCCAGATGAGATAAGACAGTGGCTTGGTGGTAGCAGCAGAGTTCATGAGAAGGTAGCTGGATTTTGAACACATTTTGAAAGTAAAGCCAACAGGATTTGCTAACAAATTGGGTGTGGACTGTGAAAGAAAGAGTCAAGGATCACTCCAGGGTTTTTGGATTGAACAACTGGGAGAGCAAGGTTGACATGGGGAAGGTTGCAGGTAAAACAGTTTGGAAGCAAGACTAGGAGTCCAGTCAAGTTTGTGATATCTCACAGAATTCAAGTGAAGATGTTGAGAAGGCAGTTAGATATACAAATACATGGTTTGACAGAGAGGCCAGGGGTGAAGATATGAATTGGAGAGTTACCCAGAGATGCTTGGTCAAATATGTCTTTTCAGTTAAGACCAAGAGGAAAAGATCTTATTTCAGAATCCCAGTTATGCTGGAAAGCATTACTTAGTTCAGACCTGAGGAGGAAAATAGGATGGATAAATAAGGAACAAAGTTACTTGAAACAACCCCTCCAAAGGGGCCATCCATGGACTGAACAGAGAAATAATAAAAGGGAGTTTCAGTCTTTGGTTTAAAATATAATTTGTCTGATATAAGGATTGCTACCCCAGCTTTCTACTGATGTGTCTTTGGGTCTGAAATGAGTCTCTTGTAGACAGAATATTGATGAGTCTTGTTTTTTTTAATCCAATCTGATACCCTGTGTCTTTTGATTGGAACATTTAGTCCATTTACATTCAGAGTAATTACTGAAAGATATGAATTTACTGCCATTGTTTTACCTGTAAAGTCACTGTTTCTGTATATTGTCTCTGTTCCTTTCTGGTCTTTGTTATGTTTGGGCTCTCTCTTCACTCAAAGGATCCTCTTTAGTATTTTTTGCCAGGCTGGTTTAGTGATCCCAAATTTATTTAGTTTCTGTTTGTCCTGAAAGCTCTTTATCTCTCCTTCTGTTCTGAATGACAGCCTTGCTGGATAAAGTATTCTTGGCTGCATATTTTTCTCACTCAGCATCAGGGAAATACAAATCAAAACCACAATGAGATACCACCTCACACCAGTCAGAATGGCTAAAATTAACAAGTCAGGAAACGACAGATGTTGGCGAGGATGCGGAGAAAGGGGAACCCTCCTACACTGTTGGTGGGAATACAAGCTGGTGCAGCCACTCTGGAAAACAGTATGGAGGTTCCTCAAAAAGTTGAAAATAGAGCCACCCTACAACCCAGCAATTGTACTACTAGGTATTTACCCAAAGGCTACAAACATAGTGATCCAAAGGGGCACCTGCACCTCAATGTTTAAAGCAGCAATGTCCACAATAGGCAAACTATGGAGAGAGACCAGATGTCCATCAGTAGATGAATGAATAAAGAAGATGTGGTATATATGTATAATGGAATGCTACTCAGCCATCAAAAAAATGAAATCTTACCATTTGCAAAAATGGGGATGAAACTAGAGGGTATTATGCTAAGCAAAATAAGTCAATCAGGGAAAGACAATTATCGTATGATTTCACTCATGTGGAATTTAAGAAAAAAAACCAGGATCATAGGGGAAGGGAGGGAAAAATAAAATAAGACAAAATCAGAGAGGGGCACCTGGGTGGCTCAGTGGGTTAAAGCCTCTGCCTTCGACTCAGGTCATGATCTCAGGGTCCTGGGATTGAGGCTCGCATCAGGCTCCCTGCTTGGCAAGGAGCCTGCCTCCTCCTCTCTCTCTGCCTGCCTCTCTGCCTACTTGTGATCTCTCTCTCTCTCTGTCAAATAAATAAATAAAATCTTTAAAAAAAAAAGACAAAATCAGAGAGGGAGAGAAACCATAAGAGACTCTTAACTCTAGGGAACAAACTGAGCGTTGCTGGAGGGGTGGTGTGTGGGGGGATGGGGTAATTGGGTGATGGGCATTAGGGAGGGCACTTGAAGTAATGAGCACTGGGTATTATACGCAACTGATGAATCACTAAACTCTACCTCTGAAACTAATAACATACTATGTTAATAAATTGAATTTAATTTTTTTTAAAAAAGGGAGTTTCAGGTACTTGGCCAGAACATCACATTTCTTCACTGGTTTAGAAAAGTAGACACACCTCATGAGCACAAGGTGGTGAGGTGAAGCAGGGTACAGTTTCAGAGAAGGCAGCTGACATGAGAGATAGTCAAAGTCAAATGGCTTACACCCAGCCAGGTCAAGGCTGAAACACTGATGAACCTTCAAAGCATAGAAGACTCCTTTTGGAGTCAGCCCCTGCCTCTCAGCTAGAGTCTGAAGGTGACTGAAGATGTTTACACTTTGCTTAGTACTTCCTGTCTCTAAAAATCTTAGAATAAACTTTTATCCCCTTTGGGCTCTACCTCAGTCTCCAGATTGAGTAGTAAAGCCACGTTTTCTAATCCAACAAGAAATGTCCAATAGTTGTTGTCTTGTTGAGGTCTATCAGGCTCATTTTGGAGACAATGTTCCCCTCCCTCCACATCTTCTAAGGGATTTGTTTGTTCTGGGCCACTAGTAGGGATGGTTACGGACTCCATCCCTAGGGGACTAGGATAATTGGCTTAGACTAATCAAGATTTGCATCTGATTCACATTAGAGAATGGTAGACATCCCGCTAAAGTTGGCTCTGCCTTTAGGAAGTAGGAGGGAATGTCTTTCTTTTTTTTTTAAAAGATTTTATTTATTTATTTGACACACAGAGAGAGAGAGATTAGATCACAAGTAGGCAGAGAGGCAGGCAGAGAGAGAGGAGGAAGCAGGCTCCCCAATGAGCAGGGAGCCCGATGCGGGCCTCGATTCCAGGACCCTGAGATCATGACCTGAGCCGAAGGCAGAGGCTTTAACCCACTGAGCCACCCAGGAGCCCCTTTCATATAGGTAATATACATGGTGCTTGTTTTACCCACTACAGAAGGCACTATTTGTGGGGACATTTTCCACAGAGATTTCATTCCAACCCTGAGTTTGGGTTCTTATGAATTTTAGGCACAGAAGACAGAACTTGCAAAATCTTCCTGAATGATGCCTTGGTCTGGATGGAGTTTCCATCTTAGTATTAATATCATGCTGCTGCCCCTCCCCACTGACATAACCAGGTAAGAGTGGACAAGAGGAGGAGAAAGTCCTGATAGGAGAGGAAAGATCCAAACCACTACCCCAATTTTTCCGGGGATATAGGACTTTCCCCCAACAGTGTTAACAACTATTGGCTTAATAAGTGAGAGGAATGAAAGAATGAAAATCATGTAGAACACATAATTTCTGGCTCATACATCTTGTGTTTTGGGGGAATTTACTCAGATAAAAGATGATGCGAATAAACTCTGATTTGTAAGATTATAAAACTTTTCATGATTTCAGAGAAATAAGACAGAGTGGCCCTGAGGAGATATCAGTTAGGTTTTCTGAAGAAGCTAAAGCTCTGAATCATAGAGACTATTACTACTAGAGTCACAATAATGATATCTAACCTTTGCTGAGTGCTTACTGTGTCTAAGTTTACATGTGCTCCCTCATTTAATCCTCACAACGTCCCAAGAGGTAAGCAATCACATCATCCTCATTTCTTAGATGAGGAAACTGAGGCACGGAATTAAGATAACAAAGCTCAAAAGCAATGAAACTGGGATTTGAGCCTCGGCAGTCTGGCTTCAGGATTGGACTCTTAGGGGTCACAGGCATGGAAAAGAGGAACAATCAAGGTATGAAGAAGCATAAAAGGTGTGGCTGGACGGCTCAAAATATGGCCCCAGGATGTCACTGAACTTGCATCAGTCACAAACACAGTTTCTCTCCTTTTCTTTCTGTCCTTATCTTTATGATTTTCACTGAGGGAAGACCATGGGTGCTCTGCTCTATCTTGTCAAAAAGCTAGATTTTTCTCAGTAGGGTATCTTCAGGAACAGAGAATAATAATTAGAGATGGTAGGTTCAGAGATGACAACTTCAGATGGCATGGCAATAATTTTGTGCTCTTCAAAGCCAATCTTTGCCAGTGATATAAACCAGTGGGTCTCAACCAGGGTCATTGTGTCTTCCAGGAGACAAGTGGCAATGTCTGAAGATATTTTCGGTTGTCACAACTGGGGAAGGTTGGGTAGAGGTCAGGGAGGCCGCTAAACATCGTACAATGTACAGGACACCCCCCCAAACAAGAATTGTTTGGCCCCAAATGTCAAGTGATGAGGTTCAGGGATGCTGATCTAGATGATACTATGAACATAATACTCTCAAGAACTAATGTGTGCATGATTGCACCTACCTAAATCTCAATCGGGGCCAAGCAGAATGAATAGTAAGTAGCAAAGCTGCCAAGGCATTCAAGCACCAAGTATCTGATCCTGTTTGGATGTATATATGCGTTCATATGCACTGGTCTCAGTAGCAACTATGAGAAAGTGAGAATAAATAAAATATAAAATATCAGTCCAAGCAATTAGCTCTGTTTTGAATATCACAGGGGAGAGAATTAACTCTTTCTGTGGGATTTGGCAAAGGTTCAAAGGAACTGGTAAGACTCCATATCATAGTTATAATTCTTAAAAACAGATGAAAAGGATGTAGTACTTCTGCCTTGAAATTTGTTGACGTCAACATGTAGGACATATTATCTAGCTAACTCCCTCCCTACCAAGAACAGGAGGGAATGGCCTGAAAGAACATGTCAAAAGCTCATTCTTAGTCCTAAGGGAGAATCGCTTCATAGTTGTAAACAGCGATACAGACTACTGAAGTGTGTTGTGTAATCTGTATCTCTGGAGGGTTTCATGGACTGAGGGTTTAAACATGGCCTTGACTGAGTGGGAGGACATGGATGACCAGAGCTCCAGTCAAATGCAGCTCTGGGAAAAAGAAAAAAAGAATGTGGAGGAATAAAGAATGCCAACAGGGCTTATGGAACAACACTGGAGTCCCAGAAGGAGAAGAGAGGAAGAAAGAGGGAGAAAGCTTATTTAAAGAAATAGTGGCTGAGACAGAGACTTAGTTATCCAAGTTCCTGAAGCTAATAGGTCACTCCAATATTTCAGTCTAAAATGATCTTCTCCAAGACACATTATAATAAAACGGTCTAAAATCAAAGACAAAGGGAAATTTTTAAAATAGCAAGAGAAAAAAAAAAAAACCTCTCGTACAAGGGAGTCCCCATAAGTCTATAAAGCTTTGCAGGTCAGGAGAGAATGAGATGGTGTATTTGAAGTACTGAAAGAAAAATGGTTTACTCAGCAAAGCTGTCCTTCAGAAATGAAGGTGAGATATAGACTTTCCCTAAGAAACAAAAGCTGAGGGAGCTCATCACCACTATTTTGTTGTCCCTTATAGAAAATGTTGAGAGGAGTTCTTCAAGCCAAAACTTAAGGACTCTGATTAGTTACATGAAAATATATGAAAATATACAGCACACTGGTAAAAGCAAGTATATAGTTAGATACAGAATACTCTAATACTGCCATGTGGTGGGGTGTTAACCACTTAACTCTAGTATAAAGGTTAAAGGGCAAAAATATTAAAAATAGCTATGGGGGCCACCTGGGTGGCTCAGTCGGTTAAGCGTCTGCCTTTGGCTCATGTCAAGATCCCAGGGTCCTGGGATCGAACACACATAGGTTCAAAGTGAAGGAATGGAAAAGATAATTCATTTAAGTGAAAGCCAAGAGAGCTGGAGTAGCTATACTTATGTGAGACAAAATAGACTTTAAATCAAAAGTGGTAAAAAAAGAGGGGCACCTGGGTGGCTCAGTTGGTTAAGCATTTGCCTTCAGCTCAGGTCATCATCCCGGGGTCCTGGAATGGAGTCCCACATCAGGCTCCTTGCTCAGCGGGGAACCTGCTTCTCCCTCTGCTTGCTGCTCCCCCTGCTTATGCTGTCTCCCTCTGTCAAATAAATAAATAAAATATTTTTTTAAGAGTGGTAAAAAGAGATAAAGGTCATTACATCCCGGTGAAGAGACCAATTCATCAAGAAGATATGACAATTATAAAGCAAATACAGATCTGCAGGGAGAAACAGGCAACAATATAATAAAGTAAGGGATTTTAATACTCCCCCAATTTTGACAATGGATAGATCATCCAGACAGAAAGTCAACAAGAAAACATTGGGCTTGAACCGTACTTTTTAGATCAAATGGACCTAACAGACATACACAGAATATTCCATCAAAGAGAAGCAGAATATAGATTCTTCTCAAGTGCACATGGAACATTCTCCAGGACAGATGATACGATAGGTCACAAAATTAGCCTTTGCAAATTTTAGAAGATTGAAATTATACCAAGTATCTTTTCCAACTACAATGGTAGGAAACTAGAAATCAATAACAGGAGGAACACTGGAAAATTCACAAATATGTGGAAACTAAACAATACCCTTCCAGGGGCGCCTGGGTGGCTCAGTCAGTTAAGTGTCTGCCTTCAGCTTGGGTCATGATCCCAGGGTCCTGGGATGAAGCCCCATGTCGTCAGGCTCCCTGCTCAGTGGGGAGTCTGCTTCTCCTCTCCTTGTGCAGCTCCCTGCTTGTGTTCTCTCTCTCATACTCACCCTTTCTCTCAAATAAATAAATAAAATTTTAAAAAAACCAGTACACTGCTGAAGAACCAACAAGTCAACGAAGGAATTAAAAAAATCTTTAAACAAATGAAAATAGAAATGCAACATACCAATATCTTTTTAAAGACATTTTTCCAAAGAAGACACAAATGGCCAATAGGTACAATAGGTACAAGGTGTTCAACCTCACTCCTCATCAGGGAAATCCAAATTATCACCTCACACCTGTTAGCATGGCTGTGATTAAAAAAAAAAAAAAAAGGACAAGAGATAACACGTGTTGGTGAGGACGTAGAAAAAAGAGAACCCTTGTTCATTGTTGGTGGAAATGTAAATTGGTGCAGTCACCATGAAAATCAGTATGGAGTTTCCTCTAAAAATTAAAAAATGTAACTATCATATGATCCAGCAATCCCATTTCTGGGTACATATCCAAAGAAGAGGAAAACAGAATCTCAAAGAGATATCAGCACTCCCATGTTCATTGCAACATTATTCACAATAGCCAGGATATCGAAACAACCTAAGTGTCCCTGAATAAATGGATAAAAAAATGTGGTGTAAGTTCTGGGAATGTAATGTGAAGTATGGTTACTATAGTTAACAATACTGTATTGTATATTTGAAAGTTGCTAAGAGAGTAGATTTTATCAATTCTCACCATAAAAAGAAAACCTATAACTACGTGAAGTGATGGGTGCGGTAACTAACCTTAGCATGGTAATCATTTTTGCAATGTATACATATACCAAATTATTACACTGTACACCTTAAACTTACACGAAGTTATATGTCAATTATATCACCATAAAGCTGGAAAACAAAAGCAAATGCCGCCCCAGGAATGAGACCCAACCATAGCCCAACTGAGGCCTCTTCCCCCACCACAACCCCCCCCAACCCAACCGCCCCAACTCCCATTCACGTAAGGACCTGGGTTTAATAGGCATCCTAGTCTGTCTTCCAGTACCTCTCTAACAGCCTGATCCAATGGGTTCTCTGCTTTCACTTCCAACCCCCTCAGGGCCCCATCTCTCCCGGCCCTTTATAATTTCGGTTTTGAATGATTAGATCTAGGTGATAGATACATGGGAATTCATTGTACTAGTCCTCCAACTTTACGTATGACAATCGTTATAATAAAAAAACAGGGGATTTGCAGGGGCTGAAGGCAGATTATGTAGGACCCTATTATCATTTAGGAATTTGGGGTTCTACCCTAAAAGAGATGGGTAGAAGGCATGGAGAGGTTTGAGTAAAGGAATGACAGGGTCTGATTTTCTGTTTTAATAGGCTATGTCAGGATTTTTGTCCTCCATTTCAATCTGACTCAGCGCAGAAGGAAAGTTGCAGTTCTGGTTGGAGTCTTATCAGAGCCTCTAAATCTGCCCAGCATTACCTACAAGCAAAGCATAAATGACCAATGACCTAAATCAAGCACAGCACAGGAATGGCCAACAATCCTCCAAAGTGCTATATAAATGCTGAAGCAGAACTAGAATCCTCATCTTTAAAATTTCCAGTTGTGAGGGGTGCCTGGGGGGCTCAGTCGCTTAACCGTCTGCCTTTGGCTCAGGTCATGATCCCGGGGTCCTGGGATCGAGCCTGGCATCGGGCTCCCTGCTCGGTGGGGAGCCTGTTTCTCCCTCTCCTGCTCCCCTGGCTTGTGATCTCTCTCTCTCTCTGTGTCGAATAAATAAGTAAAATCTTTTTAAAAATTGAATAAAATAAAATTTCCAGTTTGAAGTGCATCTAATCTGTTTAAGGTTTGGATTTCTCTCTATGCCACTGAACAAAAGCTAGAACAACATAATTAAAATATGGAAACAAAAAGAATCAGTTGCTATAAAGCCTCTAACAATGTATGAACATTTTAAAATGTTATATGACTTTGGGCAATATATTTAAATTCACTTCGCCTCCATTTCTTCTTTTGTTAGGTAGGATTAGCGATACTTGCTATTGGGTGAGTAAGGAAAAGCACTAAAAAGTAGTTAACAAAATGAATCCTGTGAATAAAACTTTTATATTCTTTATAAAAAGTGATATTGAAAAAACCTCAATTTCTGTTCACTAAGAAAGATTTACTTAGGGAAAATATTTTACTACATGGATAAATACTCATTTACACAATGACCAAATCTTAGAAGTAAGATGACCTAACTATCTGGAAAGAAATATAGATCTGGCAGGGAGGTGGTGAAAGGGAATACATAGATATGTGAGGTATCTATTTGGATTCTCAACACAAAGAGAGAAAGAACTATGAAACTCTGAGAAAAACTGCTAAGGACACTGGTTTCTAGCCCCACAATAGACTTGATTCCCCCAAAGGGCTCCAGTATGATCTTTGGGGAGGTTTTGTCAATGGCATTTTATTTGCCGACGTACTGGAATGTGGTATGTCAAAGCACTGCAGTTGAGAATTTCTGCAATCATTGTACTACTGAAATGAACCTTGGTATTCCCCCTTTATAGCTAAGCAGATGATAATCTAGCACGCAAATACTATCATATGTGATGGGAACTTAACCTGAGCTTCGATCAGCCTTGGAATGATGGCAGATACTAACACTGGCAAACCTCTGTCACTTTGGAGCAAGCAGATTTTAGTTCTTGCATTCATTGACTTAAATTCTCCTTAGTTCTTCAAAGAGCATCTTAGATTACCTGGAATTGTGCTACAGAGAACCTAAAAAGCTTATCATGTGAATGAACTGTTCCGCTGTTGGCCTGTGGCCCTGTTCTCCCAGGGACCTTTGAGTCTTTGCTTATAACAACCCCATGCAATGAAAAATTGGATGAGTGACTCATACCCACATACCTGGCAGACAAATCACGGGCACCAATACTCAATGTAAAAGAGTCTAAGTATCATTAGAATTTGACCAGATGCACAAAGTTCTACCATATTGACTAGTTAATTCAACAAAACAGCTTGTTCATCCAGTGAGATAGAATTTTTTTTAACTGAATTGACTGGGAGGACAGTTGATTCAATAAATGTCAACTAGTTCAATGGCAGTCAGAGAATAAAAGAGTAAAAAAAGAACAATCATTTAAAAACAGGATCATTACCTCATTGAGTTGAAGTTAATACTGGGACAATTAGCTGAGTTATACAAGTTTCTCTCTGTCTCTCTCCTCTCTTTAGGGATTCTACAGGATTATATCCTTTGGGGGGGAATGAAGGTATTATTGGGGCTAGAAGTAATGTGTACTGGGAAGTTTCTTCTTTGCAATTACAGCTGACCCTTGAACAATGTGGGAGTGAGAGGCACCAACGCCCTGGGCAGTAGAAAATCCAGGTATAACCTTTGACTCCTCCAAAACTTAACTACTAATGGCCTACTGTTTACTGGAAGCCTTACGAATAAGATAAATAGTTAATACATACTTTGTATGTTATATGTGTTATATACTGTATCCTTACAATAAACTGAGCTAGAAAAAAGAAAATGTTACTAAGAAAATCATAAAGAAAAATACATTTATAGTACTACGCTGTAAAAAATCCACATATAAATGGAATGGACACTTGATCTCTATTCCTACCAGCTGTCTCCCTACCAAATCTACATGTGGTTGTGCCTTTCCAGATAGGTAGGTTATCTATTTCTGAGATTCAGCCATTGTAGATATAAATATATATTTATATAGTAAAATATTTCCCTTAAACAAACCCTTTTACTCCTCTTTATGGCCTCAAGTTGAGTAGTCTCAATATCAATTTTAATAAATAAAAAATTTCATTCACAGAGCACTTTTTTTTTTTAAAGATTTTATTTATTTATTCGACAGAGAGACAGATCACAAGTAGGAAGAGAGGCAGGCAGAGAGAGCGGAGGAAGCAGGTTCCCCGCTGAGCAGAGAGCCCGATGCGGGCCTCGATCCCAGGACGCTGAGATCATGACCTGAGCCGAAGACAGAGGCTTTAACCCACTGAGCCACCCAGGCGCCCCAGAGCACATTTTCTTTATTAATTTTGCTGTTCTTATTATTTATTACATTCTGTTCTATCAATAACCTTTTGGGCAGATAGGGCAAGTATTAGTTCCTTTTTAAAACTAGTCTATTTACACTAAATGGAGACAACTTATTTCATAAGTTCTCACCACTCTTACGAATCTCTGCATACGTGGGACCACACATTTAGTTAATGGTGGTGTTAGGATTAGAACCCAGGCCATACAGGTAATACAATGCATATTCCATATATTAATTTACTCCCATTGGGATGTGGGGCAGCATCCCATCACCAAACACTTGAATATTTCTGCATTCAATATTATTAAATACAATAAATAAAGATCATGAAGAGCACTCTATCTGTTCAGGTCAGGTGTAGTGCCAAATGATTTTCAGAGGGTTTTGGATTTGGGAGTTAGAATGGTCAAAGAGAGAGGAGGAGGAGTAAAATGACAAGACCATATCACAGAAAAGTCAAGAAGAAAGAGTGTGTCAAAGAGAAGGGCAGGGTGCCCTATACTGTAAAATGATTCCAAGAGATTCAGAAGGGTGAGGACCAGGAAGCTGTGACTTTAACAATCAGAAATTCACTAGTGACTTTGAGGAAGAAGTTTCCTCCAGGTTATGGGAATGGATGCCAGAATGCAAAGAGTTGGGAAGCAGGTGGATGGTGGTGAAGCCAAGATGGTGAATAAAGACCTAATTTTTAATGAGCCAGGATCAATGTCCTTTAAAGCTCTCCAGGGTATCTATGAATTCCTTATGCTAGTTCCATGTGGTTTCTTACTCTTCCATTAAAACCTGTTTTTCCTCAAGCACTGACAATAAAATCTAGTCAAAGCTAGTTCTTATTAAATCTTGTTTTCATTAAATTACTGGCATTATAAGTTTGTCTTCTAATATTTCATATCACAAATGTGTAATACTTAAGCTATATTATGGGTTAATATGCTCCTGTGAACTGGCCTGAAGGCTGTCTTACCATGTATGATATATATGGGGGAACATCTTTCCTAAAGTCCAAGGAATTGGCTAGCAAACTAATAGCTTGATCCATAGGAAATTGCCATTTTTGTAGACCAAAAATGATTGCACAGAAGGAATTTTATCTGATTCAATCTTACAAGTTTTCAAATGCAACCATCATAGAAACTGAACGTTGCCACAATAATTCATTGTTCACTAATTATGGTGGGCTATGAATTAATAGTTTAGGATGACAAATGGAGTCCAGGGAGTGATTAAGACATTAATCTTAACTGAACTTTTGCTACATTTTGCATAAAATGGCCACTTGTTCACGGTACCAAGACACCTGACAGTGGCACTTCTAGCTTGCCTGCCCATGGTGGCTAGTGTTCACCTTTGTTCTATGCCATGCCCAGGAGCTCAGGTTCCACCTTTGCCAATGGTCTTGGTCATGTCCTAGCCCTGTTGTTCTGGGAACCTACTTTCAGATTGTGTCAAAAGACATCTGACACTTGGGAAAAAAACTAGGATCACTCTCTCTGGGTCTGAATAAATGTTTCCCTTCATCCAACATCCCGCACCCATATTATTATCATATAATCACTAATTTTCAAAAAATATAAGTGACATCAAAGAGCAACTCTGGAAAAATTATATCTAGGGACACAGTTTTCATTTCATTACTGGCAAAATTCTCCCCTACTTCCCAGTACACTGGCACCAACCATTTGTACCCTATTGCCCCCACTGTGCTGTAATAAAGAAGAGACTAATGCTATGCTTTATAAGTTGGTTCTTATTCTGTACAAATAACTGATATAAAATTCTTTCTCAAACAATGCTATAAAACTGAAGAGCAAAATAAATCAATAAATAACAACCAGAAACCATTCATTCATTCAACCCCAAATTCCCTAAAATAGAATGGTATTCTTAATAATAGGCTTAATCTTGTCATAATAATGAATGGGTCCCTTCTAAAATATTCTTCCTCTGTTTACATTTCCTGAACCTAGCATGGTATTTTACATAAAGTGGACATTCAATAAGTTCTTGAGGCAGAAAGAAAGGAGTGAAGGAAAAATAGTAGGAAAGAAGGGGGAAAATCTTCCTTGCATTTGCTTATGTAATCAAGTTAACTAGACATGCAATATTTTTTATGAAGAAAAACAAGATGTAAAATGAGAAATAAAATATTGTCTTCAGGGGCCCCATGAATTTGAAATAAGGACTGGGAATTTGGACTCTTGAAGGATTTTTACTCTTTTTGGTTCTTAACCTGTGTTCTCTCCCGTTCTTTGTTCCTTATCCAGGATTGATAAGTGTGCATATTTCACTTGATGATGTTCATATCTGGAATCTGATCATGGATCATTTGAAATGCAGTAACTCACGGCATTTTTTTTTGTATTTATTTGAGAGAGAAAGAAAGAGCGCACAAGCAGGGGTGGGGCAGAGGGAGAGAGAGTATCCCAAGCAGACTCCACACTGAGTGGAACCTAACAAGGAGCTCGATCCCAGGACCCTGAGATCATAACCTGAGCTGAAACCAAGAGCTGGCCACTCAACTGACTCAGCCACTTAGGCGCCCCTGCATTCTTTAATATAGTGGTGCTTGGAGACACCTGGGTAGATCAGTTGGTTGTGTCCGACTCTTGGTTTCAGCACAGGTCATGATCTCATGGCTCAGTGGGGAGTCTGCTTGTCCCTCTACTTCTGCTCCTCCCCTACTCATAGTCTCTCTCTCTCTCTCTGCCTCTCTCAAAGAAATAAATCTTAAAAGAAATAACATAGTGATGTTAGTATTGGTTAGTCCTTGTGGAAAACGTGGAAGGTGAAACTACACCAAAAACAAAAACAAAAACAAAAAAAACCCCACGAAAGTTACCTGCACTTACATTTCTTCTATGAAACAAATCCAGGTATCACCATCCCACATAATTTTTTCTTAAGTGACCTGTTTTTCAGACGCTTGTTTTTCCAGTTTCATCACAGTTTTGGTTAAGGACTTGGAGAGTGGAACGACAGCTGTATTTCCACTTATTTTACATCATTTTATTTCCAGAACATATCATCTCACAGTGTGCTCCCTTGTGACACATTATGGGATCATTAAATTAAAAATGAAAGGTGTGGTTGATGACTGACTGCTCTCTAATTACCCAGAGTGTTTGTCGAAGGCAGTAGGCAGAAGACATAAACCCCACTTTGCTGTTATATTGACTGTCAAGTTTATAGCACATTTCTGCTAGCACAGAAAACTTCCCCAATAAGGATAGCTAGTGGATCGCTTCTCGGCCTTTTGGCTAAGATCAAGTGAAGGATAGCTAGTGGAGCAGACTTTTGCAAGTGGAATCAATGCCCTCAGCATCAGGATAAACAGACAGTAAAGAAAATGATCTAGTGATCAAATTGGTTCATCCCATGTTTTCAAAATAAGAAGCCTATCTGGGATCAGTGCTTCTCAGCCTGTTCTCTCCCCATTATTGGGACTTTTTAGACATCTTTTCCTAATAGCTCATCCAGAAAATGTTGATACTATATACTTTTTATCTGTTTGTGTACAGTGGTCCTCTGGAGGAGTATAAGCCATTGTGACATCTAAATTTTTTTGCTCCCCACTAAGAACAATTTCCACCATCTTGAGAATGCATGTCTTAGATTATGCTTCCTAGTACACAATGAATTCTGATGATGTCTCACCAATTCTATATGCAAAGCTACCCTATTCCAGAGTATACAACTCAAGAAAATGTAAGATAGAAAACAGTTCTTTAGCAAATCATATATTGTCAACCGAGAGAACGAATTTCCTTCCTCTCCTAAAAATGAGGAAGCCCTAATAACATTAAAGAGCATATGGTTCCCAAGTCAAAATGGTGTCCAAATAAAAAATCTCATACCCACAATTTCAAACTCCTCCACGTACAGGGAGAGGGGCATTTTTGCTCTCAGAAAGTATAAGACTATGAGCTGGCAACAACTACCATCTCATTTACTTATCAGCACACATTTATTGAGCTCTGTAGACTTTCAGCTCAGTGAGGGCGGGGATTGTGTTTGATTTTGCTCACCCCTATAGAATAAGGGGCAGAAAGAAGGAAGGGAAAGAGGAAGGAAAGAGGAAGGCACACGGTACTATGCTTAGTGATTTGAACACTGCCTCCAAGAATATTATATTTAGTGTGAAGATACAGAGATGTAAAAACAAATAAAGTATTATAATGATTTTCATTAAAAAGATACCTAGCTATGGTGAAGTTACAAAGTAGTGGTTAATTCTATCTGGTTAGAGGTCAGGGGAAGTGAAGTAGGTTATGAGAATGTTCATGAAGACAATGTATTAGGACTTTTGTGGGCCCTTGGAGTACTCTTGTCTGTACGGTCTCCTTCCTTCATAAAAACACATTTAAATATAACATAACTCTGGCACAACAAGATGAGTATAATTATCTGGGCAGCCTAAGAACACATAGCTGGGAGGTCCGGTAAAGACCTCCAGGAGGGGCAAGATGGTTAAGTGAGAGAAAGACTAAGGACAAGCTGAAAGGGTAGCTGAGAGACAGGGAAGAGTGTAGAGAAAACAGCTGTTCAAAGGCCTGCAAGTGAGAGATCTGTTATGATTAGATGAAAGAGAGTTAGAGAGACATAAAGAGGAGCGGGGTAAGAGATGAGAGAGGAAGGTGGAGGTCAAACTGCAGCAGGTCCTGCCTATGTTTAAAAAATCTGGCTTTTTGGGCACCTGGGTGGCTCAGTGGGTTAAAGCCTCTGCTTTCGGCTCAGGTCATGATCTCAGCGTCCTGGGATCAAGGCCCGCATCGGGCTCTCTGCTCAGCAGGGAGCCTGCTTCCTCCTCTCCCTGTCTCTCTGCCTGCCTCTCTACCTACTTGTAATCTCTCTCTGTGTGTCAAATAAATAAATAAAAATCTTTAAAAAAAAAAAAAAGCATCTGTGTTATGGGGGCCTGAGTGGCTCAGTTGGTTAAGTGACTGCCTTCAGCTCAGGTCATGATCCCGGGGTCCTGGGATCAAGTTCCACATCTGGCTCCCCCTGCTCTGCGGGGAAGCTGCTTCTCCCTCTTCCTCTGCCTGCCACTCCCCCTGCTTGTGCTCTTTCTCAAATAAATAAAATCTTTTTTTTAAAAAAAGCATCCATGTTAAGAACCAACAGGATCAAGTTTACATTTTGGGTATTTATTCAAGCTACATTACACCCAATGGACTGGAGAGGGTATGGTGGATATTCTGGGGGTCCACCAGGCCCCCTCTTCAAGGTCCATGTACCCATCCCCAGCTTCTGGAAACACTGGCTTTTGAAGGCTCACAGCTGATTCCTTTGACAGGAGTTGCCCCCAGCCACAGGGAACTACCTTTGCCAAGAGCAAGCCCTCTCCCAGAGAGCACCCATGGCCCTGACTGGCTAATGTGGAGACACAAAGGCTCAGCCACCTTATCTCAATCAGGGACCACCTCAGCTCCTAGGCTTCTTGAAGGACTGGCTGAAGCCTCTGTTGTAATCATGCTGCTGGTCACTTCTCCCTCTGTCTAATCCTACTCTACTAGTTTCCTATTGCAGCATAACACCTTCCTGCAAACTCAGTGGCTTAAAAACACACACATTTATCATCTCACGGTGTCCCTGGGTCGGGAGTCTGGGTACATCTTAACTGGGTTCTCTGCTCAGGCTGCAAAGCACTGACCAGACTGCATTCTCATCTGGAGACAGTCTGACGGGAAAAATCCACTTCCGAGCTCACTTTAGTTGTTGACAGAGTTCATTTCCCTGTGGTTGAAGGACTGAGGACACCTCAGCTTCTGGCTGGCTGTTGGTCAGAGGCTGTCTTCAGTGCCAAGAGGCCACCAACAATTCCTAGAGGCTGCTCACAGTCTCTTTCACATGTGCTTTCCCAACATGGCCATTTATTTAATAAAGCCAGCAAGCAGTATCTCTAGAACAAGTCTGCTAGCAAGACAGACTCAGACATAACACAGAGTAATTGCAGGAGTGACACCTCTTCACCTTTGCTGTGTTCCATGCAGACGCAGGTCACAGGTTCCCTCCGTCCCCTCCTCACCCCAGGAGAGGGGTGACATAAAGGCATGAATGTTAGGAGAGACGGACATCTTTGAACCTATTTGCCACACCTGCCTTCCTCCCTTCGTACAGGTGTATCTCCTGAGAGCACGCCCCAATAAACCTTCTGCCTGCAACTACCTATCTTGGGGTCTGTATCCGGGAGCAACACTGGGGCAGGAAAGGGAGTTAGAAACCGTTGCTGTAACATCAACTGTGGGTGATAGCAGGAGACTGAGCAGCAAATTTTCTTTCTGTTCGTAAATGTAGAGTAACTTATTATTAGATTAGAACAGTTATGGTGTTTATGGAAAATAAAATGAAGTCTACAAACTACAACATGTCTTTAAGCAAGGATACACACAACAAAAATAATTCATTTCTGGGGTTGCAGAACAGATTACACATGACTAATAAAAATTAGGCTTACTAATTTCCACAGTATGAAAATAAATCTCAGACCACAATCAGTCACATAATTAAAAAGAGATGATTAGCACTTTATTAAATTCACAGAGGTTGTACTTTTACAAACTGCAGAAATAGTCAACCAATAGGGCTGCCTTATTAGAGAATAATAGAGAATAAGTATCAGTATGATAATAGGATGAAATTCCACCTTGTGTATCGACACTCCCATTGTCATCAGTCATACTCCATTTACAATCATATTTTATTCTTGCTTAGTTACTCATAGACAGAGTGATATAAACAGTATTCAAAAAGGATCCATCTTCAAAGATTTTTACACCATATTATGGGTATTCTCACCTGGAAAAATATCTCTCTGTAGGTCTTCAAATTGTGAAAATATATATATATATATATATATATATATATGTTTGCGTGTGTGTGTGTGTGTATGTAGTGGTCTGACCTTATTTCCAGAAATTCTTAACACTAATGCACCTTTAAACCAATAACTACAGGCACCATGTGACTACACTTATACATCGTGTTGTCAGAGAAATATTTTAGAATATTTTGAGTAGTCAACAGCTTAAAATACCAGTGGTCTTCATGGGTCTAAATGATGGCTTTTTACTTTCATGCACATGCAAAATTTCTTAGAAAAGAAGAATGGTGAAATAAAATAGATGATCTGCCCTTGATAATTTATAATGCTCAGCAGTGGCACAGAAACAAGGGTTGAATTTCTTGGGGAAGCAAAGCAGTAGCCCTTCAGAGAGGGGTGAGCCGCTCATCCTCTGTCATGAAGGCATCATTAATGTGGCCTCCCTTCGTGTCCAGAGGATCGCAGGGGATGCCGTTCTCAATTGTGATCATGTTTTCACACTTATCTTCAGTGTCATCCACTTCAGATGGTCCTTTGCTCTTCCTAAATACACATAAAAAGAATGATTGGGGTCTAGAAGAAGAAAGCCTGGTTTTCTGTACAAACATGGAGAGCAAGAAAGGAAGAGGAAACTTAGAAACAGGAAATAATTGATGAGATTCCATATTTTCAAATAAACTGCAAAGATGATAAAGAGCTAATGAGGTGAAAAGTTGCTACAAGATAAGAAGTCTGCATGGATGATATATATATATATTTTGATCAGAACAAGGGGTTTTATTTGGAATACTAAAATAAATATGAATATGTACATGAGTGAATATATGCATTTACATGAATGAATGTATTTGTATACGCACACATAGACATTCACGTACACATATTGCATGAAGGAATGTGAAGAAAATGTATGGTAAATTGGCAAGTCAAAAAATTTAGCTCTAGGAGAACAACTTAACAACTTAGGAGAATTTTTTAAATTACTAAATTTCTCTCACAGGATTTGACAGTCAGCAAATATTGAGTGAAAATCAAATTGAAACAAGGTATCAGGAAGCAAACTCACATTCCTTTGTAGAAAAGAAGTAACCATTATAAACTGCAGATATCACTGCCTGGCTCTACTTATTACAAAATAGTTGTCTTCATTTGTAAGTTGGGTTTTTGGAACTCAGAAGACATTTTACTCATTACAACTCATAGCTAAAATTCCAGGTCATTCCAAAAAAACAAAAGCCAAAAAACAAAAAACCTCTATATAACAGTATAAATCTTTGAGTTCCTCATTCTCAGATTCTCTGTAGATTCTGCTAGCCCCACCCTTTATATTTCCTTGGAGTGTGGAACGCTGTAGCTTTGAACTCAAAGGGTCTTCCTGTGTTTTGTGAAAGACCAAGACACTGAGCCAATTATGCTTGATAACAAGAGATTAAGGTTGGGACATCATGGAGCATGATTTGGGGCATGAGGCTCCCAGACTTGCTAGAGATTCTTTTGTCCCAGGAAACTTCAAAGAGGCAGACCTGAATGGATCACACCGCTGGAATGGTGGGCACTGCTGTGGTGACCAGGATGGACTCCCACCACTATGGAAGTCCCTTAGAACCTTGGTGAGTCTCTGGTGAGTGAGGAGGTGGTAAAGATGCCCCAGAGATGACTGAGGTAGAGTTTCCTATTAGTCCTGCATAAGAGTCCATTTTAATGTGCTTTAAAGAATATGATGCAGGAACTGAGAGAAAAGAAAGAGCTCTACAACTACTATAGAAAGTGTAACAGAAATAGAAAATCTCCTATAATAATAATTGATTCTAATGAGGCTCATCAATGGATACTCAACCATTGAATAAGAGATGATTTGGGAACAGGGTATTCAATTGACATTCTATAACCATCAATCATATCACTTCCCTTCACAGTACCCAACATTCATTAAATAACTATGTTTTGAGTGACTACCATGTGTTCAAACAGACACAGTCCTTGTCCTAAAGTGAAAAGAAAGGACTTAACAACAGGGGAAGTCTCCAAATTTCACTCATCCTCCCTCCCATTTTATGGATTATAAAGAAGAGGAGTGATGTTTCAGTAGGGATGAAGCCCTAGTAACAAATGTATGTTTATAAATTATCATCAAAAAATGTCTAGTTCACGCAATGTCCCCCACACGTACTCCTCACTGGGCTTGGAGTAAGAATTATCCATAACAATAAATAGATTTTAAACAGCCAAATCGTATTACAAAAATCTTAGTGGATGGAGCATTCTAAAATAGGTGGCAATACAATGGAAGTAGACGTTGCCAGTGTCCATTTGCCAGTTCCCTCGGTTAAGAAAGCGCTTTTGTCAAGTTAGATGAAAAATCACACAAGGAGCTGGACACATGCAGATCACTGCAAGGAATCTCACCTTCCCCTCCCAACCATAAAGGAGAACTAATCCGTTAGGTCTCACAAAGGAACGGGGAAGAACAAAAAAGAAAGATGCAAACAGACATGGACAAGTTTGTCCTCTTTAGAAGAATGATGTCTCAACCAAAAAGATTCTGGGCAAAATGGCTGTGGAAATGTATCTAATGGAGCTGTGCCAGTGGCAAATGAAGTACATATTGTGCTTTTGTGACCTTGGATGCAGTTGTTCAGTCTTGGCATTGCCGGGCTTCACAAACTGCAGCGTCAGTAACGTGCTGGCTGGACACGATAAGCAGCTCAAAGGTTATCTAACAGTAATACAGTGCTTTGTCACATTTCATAGTGCGTACTGTAATAAACTGATTCACTGCCTCTGCATTGCTCTTACTAACAATAATAAAACTTAACTATGTTTCTGGATCATTCTGCTAACATCATTCTGATGTTCTGCTAAAAACATGAATTCTTTTTTCTGAAAAATAAAATCAAGTGCTGACTTCCGCTCCTTGCAGTGTCTGGTGGTTCAGGAAGAAGATTGTTTTAAAAAGTAACTAAAATACCTGAAATTAGCTCTTAAAAACCTTCAGGGTAGATATTTCTCATAAATCCAGAGAGAAGAGGGACAAACGAGGGGACAAAAAAAAATACCAGGAGACCCTTGGAGCCGAGGGGTGTTGAGGAGCAGGGTTTGCTCACCATCAAGTATTGGTGGGGTGCCTGGGTGGCTCAGGTGGTTAGGCATCTGCCTTCGGCTCAGGTCGTGGTCCCAGGGGTCCTGGGATGGAGCCCCGAGTCGGGCTCCATTCAGGGAGCCTGCTTCTCCCCCTGCTTGTGCTCTCTCACTCTTTCTCGCCAATAAATAAATAAATAAAATCTTAAAAAAAAAAAAAAAAAGATAAAGTAGTGGTGGCTGAAAGCACAAAGAATATTTCTGTCTCCCTTCAAACGAGATAGGGCTAAACAGCCAAGGCCCAAGAATAGCCAGAAAAATAACAAAGGATAGACGAATATGATTTAGAAACAGAACAGGATTAATTATTGGGGAAATAGAGCTATCCTCATACGCAGTATGGATGATTCCTGGGGAAAATGTCAGTGTTACTGGAATGATTTCAGTGGGCATTGCAGATCAGTCAGGTTGATGGGCTTTGGGATCCAGACTATCTGGTCTTAAATACGGTTACTACAAACTTTCTGACCATGTGACCACAGGCAGGTTGCTTTGTGTCTGCCATGTGGTTGTGATAATAATAATTAGTATCTATTACATGACAGAAACCAGACTAAGTGCTTTGTATACATCATCTAATTCCTATTGCAATATTCTAAAGATTTTATTATTATCCCTGTTTTTCTTTTTTTAAGACATTTATTTATTTGCGAGAGAGAGCACAGAGGGAGAGTGAGAGTGAGCAGACTCCCTCTGAGCAGAGAGCCCGATGCGAGGCTTGATCCCAAGACCCTGAGATCATGACCTAAGTGGAAGGCAGACGCTTAACCACTTGAGCCAGCCAGGCGCCCCTTATTATCCCTGTTTTTCAAATGAAGGAGCTAAGACTCAACTATGCAAAGCAGCTCATCTTTGAGAATGGAACAAGATTGGTAAAACCAGTAGACCTAGAACTCTACTTAATCTCCCCAGGCTTCACTCAAAATACATATTTGATTCCTACAGAGTATGTACATTTAAGAACCGCAAAGGAAAACAATTATTAGCTCTAGCATTTCTGATTTTATTCACACATCTATTTTTAAGACTGGTGACTTAATTAAAACTTTTGAAGAATGTGAAATTTCAGTATATGAAAATATTGGCTGAGCCACATCTCCCCTTGTGTGAAAAGCAGTATTTCTAGAAATCTAAATGTATTTGTTTACTACTACCCTTATGGGAATAGAAATATAACCAGAAATAAACTAAGTGAATTTACTAACGACTCCGCTCAACTGTGAGCATCAGCTAGGATTCTATGTTCTGAGTCCTTAACCTGGCTTTGTTACCAAGTACAAGACTGTAATCTCCTTGTAGGCAGGGACCATCCACGTTATCTGTGTATGTATCTTCCCTGATAAACAGTAGAGCTCCCATCACAGAATGGATGGTCAATAAAGGAATAATATACTTTTTACCTCTTTGGGCCTTAGCTTCTGGAGAGATGAATTTGGAGCACTTTCCAGTGTACAAAGCAGTTGTATGTATTCTCAAACTTTGTCTTGTCATCATCATAACTATTTAAGAAAATATAATCATCCTCATTTTCCATATGTGACCTGCTCAAGATCACTCAGCTAGTAAGCACCCGGGCCTGAGACTGGAACCCAAAACCAAGAGTATTGATCCAGTGCTTTTTCTACTGAAACACACATCACATCAACTGCATCACCACTGTCACAGTCACAGTCACATCACCGTCGCCGTCACAAGCACTACTGTCATCATCAGTCTCATCATCATAAAGGTGACCAGCGAACTGAAACATCTACCTGCGGGCTGGCACTGGACACAGAGCTAGTACGGACATCACTGCGGAGCAGGCACAGTTCATCTTGGGTGCCTGCCCACTTACCGAGCTGCCTAATTGTTCCCCAAAACTAAAAAAAAAAAAAAAAAAACTTTTTATTTTATTTTTTTTATTTGACAGAGAGAGATACAGCAAGAGAGGGAACACCAGCAGGGGGAGTGGGAGAGAGAGAAGCAGGCTTTCCCGCAGAGCAGGGAGCCTGATGTGGCACTCGATCCCAGGACCCTGGGATCATGACCTGAGCCGAAGACAGACGCTTAACGACTGAGCCACCCAGGTGCCCCCATTTTCCAACTTTTTTTTCCTTCAACAAGTCTCTCATTTCCAGAAACTGCTATTCTCAACTAGATGGTAAGAGAAAAGCAAGTTTCTCAAATTATCTCATGAGGAGGTGGCATCTGTAACGGTGTGCTGAAGCGGGCTGCTATAGGGCTTGCGAGAGGCGACTGTTAAATATTCAGAAATTTCGTACTTGATAGGAAATCAACACATGCTACGAATTGGGGTATTTTTTAGACAGCTGGTTTCAGCTGGTTAACCAGTTCACCACTATTATACTCAACAGTAACCCTAATAAGATCACTTGCTTTTTAAAAAATAGGTGTTTGTTAATAAGTCCCCAAACAATGAGCCATTGAATGGGAACATTTTTTATAGTATCCAGGCAAAAAGTGATGAAAATGAGATCCCTTTGCAGTATCCCTTAGTCACAGAAATGAGTTAAGCTGATCTTGGACAATAATACTATTTATTTAGTGCATGCTTATTCTAGGTACTTTATACACATTGATCTCATCCAATCCTCGTGGAAGCCCTGTAAGATCGTGTCTTCTTACTACAGATGGAGAAATGGTCCCGTGGAAATTGGATGACTCGACTGAGGTCATTTGCCTAAAGGGTATAGGTGGTGTTGGAGTTCACCTAGTTGGGCCTCCAATGACTGCATACTTCACAGCCAGCAGCTATGAATAATCAATGTAATGCTGCTACTGACACAGGAAAAAGAATTGTTAAAGGTTTCCTTGAGAAATTCCCTCAACAGTAAGTTTAAATATGCATATGTCGTAGATAACAGTGGCACTCTTCTCCATGGAAGCAAAATGGTAACTGAGATGACCATCTCCTTGGCCTTCTAAATGTAAGATTTGCTATCATGCAAACTATGTTCATTAATATCTAACGTATGGATTGAAGTGTTGAGCAAATCTTTGTCTTCCTCAGGACTAAAAGCACTGGGGCCAACTCCTGCCTTTTCCCTGATTAGAAAGGGCTTCTATCACCATTACGAGGACTCTCCCTACTCCAGACTGCACCCTCTCCACACCTTTAAAGCAGTACTTTGCCCATGAGAAGCCCACCACAGACTGTATCTAACTTAAAACACAACAAATCGATTTATCTTCAGAAGGTTGTCATAACTGTCCTGACTCTATTTGCCAATTAGTGATGCTCTCCAGATTCATGCAAGAGATTTGTCTATCTGTTTTCCTAGTCTGAACACAAAATGAATTTGCGAAGGCAAGGTTGTGACAACAGCCTCACTTCTCCCGGGCAACAGATTATGATGCCACACACCCGATTATTATATTACTGCAGAGCCTGCTCAGCAGGAAAGAGATAGCACAAGCTGGAAGGCCAGCAAATGGCAGGATAATAAAATAACAGTAACAGCTAACACTTATTGAGCGCTCACCGTGGGCCAGGCACCACTCTAAGCACACCACTGCATTAACTCTTTTTATCCCACCAAGTTCATTATTTCCAGTATACCTCGCTGTCACTCCAGCAAAGTTATCTCTGCACAGGCAAAAAAGAAAGATTTAACCAACTCGATGCTAGCACCACAAACCGTATTCTCCTGAGCTTGGGTATCCTGACTCATTGCCTGTGCCTCCTGATACGGATTACAGAGAAGAGCGGAATCTAGGATACAAATACTTTGGATCTAAGCAGTATGTCTTACCGTCCATTTTTCTAACTCCTGCAGTATACTGTGCTAGTGAGAAAACTGGGAACCAAGGAGATGAAGTGAATTTACAGAGGTTACAATTGTTAGAAACCATAGAACCACAGCATTCTAGGATTATATGGAATGTAAGCGTATTAAACATAAGTAGTCAAATATTACAAGGCAATATTTCTTAATATTCAAAAAAAACTGAAAACAAAACAAATTGACAGCTTGTACCAAGGCTGTCTGCATTGCATGTCATGCCAAGATGAAGAAAATCAAGCAAATACAACTTGATTTTAATCTTTGAGTTTAAGATGGGGACTAGACATAAGTCTCATTTACTCCAGAGCATTTCACTTGTCATTTGTGAAAAAAAAGTTATAAAGGCCAACATTTGAAATGACTCCCTTCTGCTAGTAACTAGGGTGAGGCATATGGAAAGTAGTAAGCCTCCAGAGAAACATTTAGTTGAACCCACAGTTGGCCAAACTCATCCCACATGTCTGTGTGGGCATCGACCCTTTCGAAAACCAATGCATCTCCCTGTGATTCCCACTTACCAAAATTCTTCTTCCTTGGTATCAGATGAGAAGGTTTTAGAAGAATTAAACTGTCTAGTGAAGAGTAAAGACTCTCTCCATTTCCACTCTGGATCAGAGGTACTTGTAAACAAAATTATTTTCTCCTTTCATCATGCTGAGAAATCCTATCCTTCTCTCCTCCTGTTCCACTAACCTTAGTAATTTTCCCACTGGTCTGAAATTCTCCCTTGAAGTAACTGCAATAATTAAGACAGCAAAGTCTGTAGGTGCCCCAGAATCCAGGTAAAGGAACTCAGGGAGTAGGAATCTCTGAACTGGAAGCTCTCAAACTAAGTGAATTAGAATAACCTGGATTATTCATTAAAATGCACCCCCTTCACAGATTATATTTTAGAAGGTTTGCAGTATGGCAAAGGAACCTACATTTTAAACAAGTGTTCCAGGTGATTCTGATGCAAGGTGTTGATTCAAAGCTCACCTCAAGGAACATGGTTCCATATAATACTATAGGCACTAGAGGAACAAGCAGTTGTTGAAAGGAGGGAAGTATAGAAGCACAAGAGTATTTGGGACAAGATGGGGGCTGTAGGCACCGGGCCAAGAAAAGGCAAGCCGAGCTGGGGATGCATGGAAAGAACTGTGGAACTGCTGGCATTAGGAGGTAGAGACTATTAAAGATTAACTCTGGGGATGCCTGGGTGGCTCAGTCGGTTAAGCGGCTGCCTTTGGCTCAGGTCATGATCCCAGGGTCCTGGGATCGAGTCCCACATTGGGCTCCTGGCTCAGTGGCAAGCCTGCTTCTCTCTCTGCCTCTGCCTGCCACTCTGCCAGCTTGTGTTGTCTCCCTCTCTCTCTGATAAATAAATAAATAAATAGATAGATAGATAGATAGATAGATAAAAACTCTGCCTCCCCAAAAAGTCTGCTTAGCTTTGTATATCCAACTTACAAAAGCATAATACAGATATTAAAATCAATTCTTGATATGGAATATTCACATTGTGTAGAAGAAAGAAAAAGGTAGTAATGGAAGGAGTCATAGTTAGTAAGGGACACTGGACTCTAAAAAGTCTCTAAACACAAGAGCCTAAGTGATATTTTGATAATCACCAATATTTTCAAAGTTTCAGATTTAAGGCATTATCTTCAGCTTGGAGAAAATCCTCTCCTTATTTTTCCAAGTCATACGGAAATAGGAAAATCCTCCCTAAATCACTCTGTTTAAGTATCTTACCTTCTACGTTGTCGGATTCCTGATAAAATCAACAGCATGACTGCCACTATGACGATGCAAAATATCACACTGAATATAATAATCCAGATGGGCACAGATGGGTCAGTGGGTGGTGCAAGAGTGGAAGGAATTTTTAAAAATTCCAGGGTCTGGTCATTCAAAAAGAAGGCATTGTTGATCCGGTTCCTGTTCATTCTGCAATATAATGATTAAAAACAAACAAGAGAGAAAAAAAATTAGAAGGTACTGACCTATCTCTCCACGATTACAATTATCTCTAGAAACAGAGCATCCCTGTAGCAAGAGACCTCAGGTCGGCTAGACAATCATGCCGTGGTACTCTTTTCATAGCCATGCTGGCAGCTACAGAAAGGCTCACCTACTGCCCTCCATTGTTGGGAATGTTCTAGAAGTAACCAGAAGGCCTGAGCCTGAAGCTCCGCCCACCAGGTTTTATGCTACCGAAAAGGTAGCATGGAGACTAAGATGACGCGACTCTCTTTAAGGTGGCTTACACAAACACCAACAGCTGGAAGAGGGAAAACTGTGTGTAAAAAAGTGAGTAATAAACACAAGTAGAAAAGAAAACCAGAAATAAAAAAGAAACATGAAGCCAAGAGTAGTTACAAATCCATCAGTTTGATTTTATTTTCCATTAATTCAACAAACATTGCTGAAACCTTACCAAGTACCAGATACAGTGCTAAGTGCTGGAGATACAAAGTGAAATGAAACTACCAAGGCGCTTACAGTCTAGTCCAGTCTAGAAGGATGGCACATCAGTCCCTCTCCAATCACAGCGCAGTGCAAAATGTTCCATGAGAGAGAGAAGTATGGCCACCGTGGGAGATGGTGGAGGGCCAAGTAGCCCATATCAAGAAGTTGTTTTCCTGAGAAAGCAACTTTTGAGCTGTGTTTTGTGGGACACATAGGAACTCCTGAGACCAAAGTGTGTATAAGCACAGGAATGGAGACAATGGTATAATAGTTTTGTTCAGAACTACAAGTTTCATATGACTAAAGTCACTGGTGCTTGAGAAGTCCAAAAATCTAGAAAAATAACAAGGTAAATGAGTTATTCTTCCTGGGGAAAACCTGTATTTTTGGTGGTGGCACTGGCTAGGGAGGGGTTGATAGCAAAGACTTATTTGACTGAAACCAAATAAGTGAATTTCTAACTGGAATTTGCAAACTAGATGAGGAGATTTCTTGAGGATATTGTATGGCCCTTACTGAATTCACACTAGACAACTTACTTCATCTACTTCTGGAGCAGCAATGGAAAATACATATATAATGTGAGTTTCATGTGTGACTTCAAATTCTCTAGGAGATGCATTTTAAGAAAAAGTAAAAAGAAACAGGTGAAATTATTTTAACTTTTTTAAGTAGGCTCCACACCCAACATGGGGCTTGAACTCATGTCCCCAAGACCGAAAGTCACGTGGTTTACTGACCAAGCCAGCCAGGCACCCCGAAACTATTTTAATAATTTTTTTGCCCAATACATCCAGAAAAATATAATTTCAACCTGTAATCAATATTGAGTCGGTTCACATTTTATTTTGTACTCAATCTTTGAAATGTGATGTGTACTTTACACTTAGGGTGTATCTAATCTTGGACTAGCTACATTTCAAGTGCTCAGTAGCCACATATGGGGGATGACTACCATCCTGGACAGTGCAGGTCTTGAACCTGACAGCAATGGCTTGAGAATCTCTGCAGATCAGCAGTAGTCTATCAGGAAAGACTTCCTTTAGCAAATAAAAATCAATGTTGAGGCATGATTACTCACGAATGTGAAAAAGAATCCCAGCCAGATAATCAATAGCAGTGGATAATTCCAATGTAATTTTTTATCATAATACCCTCTAGTTCCATCCATGTGAAATGGCAAGATTTCACTCTTTTTGATGGCTGAGTAAAATTCCATTGTGTGTGTGTGTGTGTGTGTGTGTGTGTGTGTGTGTGTGTGTGTGTGTGTGTGCGCGCGCGTGCGCGCGCGCGCATCTACTTCTGGGAACACAAACCTCTCTACAAAATTATGAACCCCACTACTAAGATAAAACTCAGAGTAAAATGAGAAGTTGCTCTGTATTCTCATTCTATCTACCTGGTTAGTGAACACTTTGCTGTTCTTTTGCTTCGTGGGATGATTAGAAGTTATATGTAACTAATGAATCATTGGACACTACATCAAAAACTAATGATGTACTATACAATGGCTAACTAAACATAATAAAAAATAATAAGTAAATAAATAAATAAAAATTCTAGGGGTGCCTGGGTGGCTCAGTTGGCTAAGCATCTGCCTTTAGCTCAGGTCGTGATCCCAGGGTCCTGGGATCAAGCCCGGCTTTGGGCTCCCTGCTCAGCAGGAAGCCTGCTTCTCCCTCTCCCGCTCCCCCTGCTTGTGATCCCTCTCTCGCTGTGTCTCTCTCTGTGTCAAATAAATAAATAAAATCTTTAAAAAAAAAAGTTCTAGGTCAGCACAGACTAAATCTCCAACCACCACTGAAATCCCCCATAGGTGTCAATCACATGGATATCTTCCAGCCAAGATTGGCCTGATAAGGCCACGCCCTCACAACAGAGCTAAAACAGACACTTTAGAACTGGTCAGCCATTCTCTCAAGTAATCCCATGGGTGTGGACACTCTGAGGGAGAGAAAAAAACACCAATGGATGTGATGGCAGCATGCCTGGGTTCAAGTCCTCACTCTTCCTTTTTCTAGGGTGGTGGCCTCAGCAAATCAACTAGTCTCCCTGAGTCTCAATACCCTCATTTATAAACCAGGGATAATGGTAATCACTCAGGGGCACCTGGGTGGCTCAGTGAGTTAGGCGTCTCCCTTCACCTCAGGTCATGACCCTGGATTCCCTGGGTCGAGCCCCACAGCAGGCTCCCTGCTCAGCAGGGAGTCTGCTTCTCTCTCTGTCCCTCACCTCTTTCCCTCTCTCTCAAACAAATAAAATCTTTTAAAAAATAATTACTCAGAAGTGATTGGTGTTGAAGATGCCACAGATATGCAGGAACACATTTTACAAAGCGGAAAGGGTTATGCAAATATTCAGTGGAACTAGCATTATTTTGCCCACCTCCACAGACTCCTCAGCCTTGAAATGCCTATTACCTGCCCTCTAGCTGCCATCCCCTCGCTTTTCATGCTATCCTTCTTTCTTGGTCTTGTTCCCTTTATTTTTATAAAAATCCTGATGAGACCTGTCCCTGACGAAAATTCTCATTCTTTCGGCCATCCTCACCCACTAAGTAGCTTCTCCTGCAAGGACTTTTGACAGAGACATTTTGTTGCGGACATATTCCCGTGTCCTCCACCTTCACCCCCAGCACTCTGCTCCCTCACGTTAATGTCCTGCTTTCATCAAAGTGCCTTCGTTTCCGTGTAGTCCTCCCAGATCATGGAGAGGGCTTGAATAAAATTCCTTTCCACGTGAAATACAGTGTTCCTAATTCTTATTCCCTAAGTGGTGGGTCTTAACAATATTTTTTAGTGGCAAAAGTACAGGAACAATGTAGTTCAAACCTTCCTGTTAAAGCAGATTAAATCATTTCCCACTAGTATAGATCCTCAAGGCCTTTGCTTCGGCAAGGGAAATGGATGATTGTTCACACAAGAACCCTTGGCATTGATTATATACTCATTGTCTTAAACGTTAATATTTTACAGACAGCAAATGAGTTCTTCTGCTAGATATTTCTCCTTGGTAAAGAGAATAATGTGTATTTCAGTAACTTGTAAGTCTGTTGTAAGGGGAATTACTTTGCTTCAGTCTTTCTTTTTCCAGAAATAGTTTATTTTCTGAACTTATTCTTCCAATATACTTTTGCCCAACAGTAATCATTTTAGGGATGGAAAGTTTACATGCATAAAGTACACACTGATTTAATAAGTAAAAACAAACTGCATCCTTCTTTGAAGTCAAGAATACACTTCACTTTTGAAAGTGTGTTATGATTACAAGGAGAGGTGGAGAAGGAAGACAGCCCTAAACATTCATAGCTCGTATTTAAACAAGGGCTTCTCAGCCCCAGCATAACTGACATTTGGGGTTGAATAATTCTTTGTTCTGAGGTGCTGTCCTGCGCATAGTACGATGTTTAGCAGCACCCCTAACTTCTGTCTACTCAACACCCCACCCCCACACCTCAATTGTGGCAACAAAAATATCTCCAGACATTGCCAAATGTCTCCATGGAGGCTAATTGTCCCTGGGTAAGAAATACTGATCCAAACTAATGCCTAATACAAGCTAACAAAATTAAATCTTTCCCATATTAATAAATCATTGTGAAGCAGAGAGAGAATTCTTCAAAATTTATGAAAACAGTCAAATCAATCAACAAGCTGATATACCAGTAGAAGACATATTTAGTGCTGATTACCTTATGGCTGACTGTATCTCAGCAGCAGGAAGGGTGTGATTTTTTGAAGGATCTGTAACCACAAACCAGAATGACACCCGTTGGGTTACATTGCAAAGTAGGACGTGGGAAATTCTGCAGATGATGGAAGAAAAATACATTATAAGCAAATAATGACTAATTCCATTAGAACATCCACTCTGGTGTTATTACCATCTTAAAAGGTATCTTAGCTATGAAGTCATTTCTACTGTTCTAAGAAATGCCTTATTAAGAAAAAAATAACACGGGAAATGTCCTTTGTTTCAAAATCAGATAATTAGGGATCATTCCTTAAATAAGAATCTACCAAAATGAAAAAATAACCAAAGTACACAGCCAAGAGTGTTAAGGATCTCATTCTCCATCACCCGTTAGTTGAGAAGCACCTCTGCTTCCCCAACACTGAGCCTTTTCCTGAACCACAGATGCCTTTGGTGTTTCCTCATTGAGCTCTTTTTAGTCTCATTCAGCCTGGCACATCTCGGATCCAGACAAATCAGTTGCCACCCCGTGGTCCCATATTGCCTGATGTGTTGGCCACACTGCCGCCCCTCTCCCACTCCAGTACTGGAGCAGACACAATAGGAGACCTCTAAGCCGAAGTGCTATCATCAGTTTACCAGCAGCCTTTAAACACTGTTTCTGCAATTACTTGCGTGCCAGCTATCAACTGGGAATGTGTCACACCACTCCATGTACTTACATTTACCAATACATATGACAGGAAAGAAATGACATTAGTGTTCAGATGGGAGACAATTATATATGAATGTATGAAAGATATAAAGGTTGAAAATTACAGGAGAGCCCACATAACTCAATGCTTCCAGGACTAAAACATAAATCATGAATGCCATTCACCATTCTCTTAGGAGCAAAACTACAAAAAGTGAGTTTAGCAACCGTTCTGGAAGATGGAAGCACACATCGCCTTTACTAATAAACGTAAATTCCTCGTCCTTTAAAAGAGCGTTCAAGTGCGTTATGTTCATTTTTAGGACAATGAAGGAGAGCGCCGTTCTGTCGATTTTCTGTAGGTTTCAGGACCCGATCGAAATGACACTTTCTCCCTTTAAGCGTCAGGTACAGAGGCCGAAGCAGCCCTCGTGGGCCCCGTGCCTAGAGCCCGGCGCCGGGCACCTGCAGTGGGAGCTGGAGCTTCCCCTGTCCTCGGCAGCAGCGGGCACCGGGGCCCGGCCGGGCTCGTGCGGAACCCGTGACCCGTGTCCCGACGCTCCCTGTGTGACACGTCACGCGGCGCCCTCGCACCGACCTCAACTGCCGCCCGAGCCCTGCGTGTCCCGCGTCCGCAGACGCCCGGGGTCC